>JAMBLF010001189.1:0-127323 GCA_030578115.1 Leucoptera coffeella | reverse complement strand
CAGGTAAACTTACCGTTTGGCTTCAGCGATGGCCTGCAAACGATAGGCTTCGGCCTCAGCTGGTAACCGAACGGTAGCCTTCAGCTCTTCGTCACGTCGCATTATTTCTTGTTGCTCTACCTGGAAATTAGTAAAAGAAGTTTTGATTACGTTCTTGTCACACCACTGGTGTAATTCTGAGAGAAGATAATATTTATTAATCATTATCAGTTTACAGATAATAATTGAGTTTTAGTTTTTGCAGTTGAAATTATGTTTTACAGATTTTGAATTGCGTTTGATGTATGTTATGCTCACTGTATGTTAGTTTAAGGTTGGAGGAGGAGATTCAAGAATTTATGAGTTTTCTAATACAAATATCATTAGAATGACATTGGAATGTATTTACGAAAAAAATTATCCAGACTTACCTCGATTTGTTTCTTGCGTTCAACTACTTCAATCTGAATTTCTTCGCTTCGTATTTTCTGCTTAATTTTAGCTGCTTGCAACTCGTATGCTAGAGCCGCTTCAGCTTTCTGAAATACAAATTTATAACAAAATTGAGTCATCAAAATTATAAAGATATATTGCTTCATAAGATAGATATTTCAGAGTTAGGAATTCTAGCAATGCGAATGGGCTATTGTTTTTAAAAATAATTGTATAATTGTTAGGTAGTATTGTTTTTGGATAAATATTTATTGTACCAACATTCTTCAATATTAAGTCATATATTTTTGTGATATTATTAATGATTACATCCTAGTTGTTTTATACAGAAGGAAATCATTCATCTATGTCGTATTATCTTAACTCGGTATGCTCAATGAATCTCACAAAACATGCAAAAATACTCACAGCTGTATTAACTTCTTGGTCGAACTGAGCTTTCTGTAGTTTATATATTCGAGCGTTATCTTCGATTTTCGTGTCGGTCGAGTATTTCACGTCCATTGCTCCTTTCTCGCATTCTGCTTCCTGTAATATATAAAAAAGTTTATACTTACAAATTTACTACTATACTAGCATTAATTTAAATTTTTATATAAGTAACCCTTTGTGACCTCATTAATGTCCCTAGTGACTGTGATAAATTTGTAGGTTACTGTAACGAAAAGATCCAGATTCCCTTTTAAACCAAGAAGCGTATTTTTTATATCCCTTTCACCACGTAATTTGTTATTAGACATGTCAATATCCTAAATGTAACTAATCACTTATTACCCTTTAACCCAAAACACCCAATCAGTCACAAAAGCACATCAACACAAATCTCATCAAAGGCCGCGCTCAGATCCAGCTTACCCTGATCCCCGCGTCGCGGTTGGCGTTGGCGACCCCCGTCTCCGCGTCCCGCTTCACCGCCGCAGTCTGTGCTTTGCCCAAGCTCGCCAAGTAATGGACGTCATCGTACACGTCCTTGATCGTGAAGGACAGGATCTCGATGCCCATCCGGCCGACGTCCGGTGCCGCCACCTCGCGCACCAGCGAGGCGAACTGGTCGCGATCTTTGTACACCTCTTCTACTGTAAGAGTTCCTGGAAAAGAGAGAATAAATAGATTAATATGGCGTTTAATACAGAATCAAACAGCTTGATGTAGTCCACTGTCGGATATCAGGCTTTCTAATGGTACGTCACATGAAACTATCAATCATAGCGCTTGAGATACTAACAAATACCTTGCTCAGGTCTATGGTTTACCTGGCCATGGTATCTATATCTACTTTTGTTGTGTGTTTTTGTTCATTCAAAACTCGATTGTCAATTGGTAGGTAAGCAAAATGTCACTGTCTTAATATAAATTATATCTTAAATTCCTATATGGTTATAACTTAATATTAAATTAAACAGATTAACTCAAATAGAACTTTCACTGTAAACCATTTAGTTCAGTTTATTTTGTGATAGTAGTTGAATAGAGACAGTAAACAGAACTGTGAGTCGATTGTAAACACATAGACATCTGTGCAGAAGGATATTGCGCCCTTAGGTGTAGTGCTCTGGAACATTTATTTTTACCCTTTACGACAGACCGTAGTTACGAGGGTGAACATTCTATTTATATTGCGGTACACGGTTCAGGTGAAGATATTCCTATCTCTTGTAAATATAGAGGTTATTCCACTTAAAAACTAGTTAAGAAATATTTTAATTAGTAGTCTGCTATTGAAATAGAAGATTAAGAATCACGACCTTTATTCCTTAAGAAATAGTCATAGAGCCACGCTCTTAGTAATTCTATAACCCCTCGAAGCCAAGTGTTAACCAGATAGTCAGCATCAATAGATATGGTAGGTAGTTCGTGTCACCGATTAATATTACTAACTATTAACTGTTTGAAGGAATATAAAGGATACCTTAAGATGGAAATAATGTTTAATTTCGTTTTACAGTTATTAAAAATAAGACTATAATTATGGATCATTATAACATACAAGATCATGCAACAGTATAAGTTCAAAGCTTTTATTTTCAATCAAAAAGGGACATTAATTATTTCTCAGTACCCATTACACAATACGTAGGTACGTAGTTAGCGAAACAAATTACACAACTTTACCAATATAATTTGCATGGTGAATTCAAAAGAAGTCGATATTTTATTGGATAGTTAGTTTCGATGCTTCGGACTAAGAATAACCAATGAAAAGGAATCTTAACAAATGTTATACAAAGTCACGAGTACCTTAAAATTAGCCTTATTACATATTCTCTTGGATCACAACTTACTTTTTCACATTAAGGCAGGTCAATCCAATGGTCAGAGATATAGCAGCCAGTGTTATTTTCACGATATCCATTTTGTTTCACGCTTTTGTTTACATGAATCAATAAAAATATTGTTTTTCTTCGTATAGAAGCGTCTATGTTTACTAAACTGTATTTTTATTAACGTTTATTTGTACTGCATGTACTCACATTTAATTAAATTGTTTCTATTGTTAATATTAAGATATTCCTCAATTATATTATCAATATTAAAGCCAACCAAATGTTAAGGAAACTGAAAAGTAACTGGATTACGCCGAATTTGTCCCATTTTTTAATATAAAGATAAGTTTTGTCGCATTTATATCTTATCTGATTTCTGTTTGCATTGATACGTTGATATTGAATATGTTATCTTTCTTATAAACATCTAGTATTTATGTTAGAGAATAGATATAAAATTTCAAACGCTTCTAAAAACTAATTATTAATCTAATCTAATTATTAATCTTAAACCTAAACTAATGATTAAGATATACCTAAATTTTGGTATGTATACCTTACATCGTATAAAGTTAGATGTTATTGTTTATGATACTGAAATACAACCTTCATTTTGTATTACAGAAGGCTATATGGCAGTCATCATTGATTTTTCATTCATTTTTATATGCCAGCCACAATGTATTACAATTGACTTTGCCATTATTTTTTATGTGAAATTTTGTTTCTACTTTCATACGTTTACTTATTACACTTTTATATTTTTATGGGTTATTTAAGTACTTATAACCACTATTTTAAAACCGTTTTGTAGTCGTTAAATGGAAATTACGAGCGCTAATGAAATAGTATTATTAAGGGCTATTTGGATCCGTTTTTTAGGAGGGTAAAAAAAAAGGGAATTAGAAATGTATTAAACAAGAGCCAATAATAAGAAGGTAATATATTAAAAATTTGTATGTAAGTTATACAAACGTTATAAAAGTTTGTAATAAGTCAGTCCAAATCAAGACTAAAGAGTTCTATGATATACAACCTAGATATATACTAAAGCTAATACCACTATACTTATTCTTAAATAATGCATTCATATATATTATACTCATTCAATTCCCTCTAGCATAACACCCACAAAAAAACTGTCTCTTTTTATTTCTTGTCTTATAAAAAGAGAAAAAGTGTCATGGAAGTGACGTATTAATCAATCGGGACTGACAGTTAACCTTAGGGATGCGGCCTCGACCTACATTTTGGGTTAAGCGCCTTTCAGGTTGCTTAAAAGCAGTGCTCACTTCCGTTTACGAAGAAGCTATACCTATAATAGTGCTTACTGCTATGTAAACTGTTAGATTGTAAAATTTGTAACAAGGTTTAATGAATTTGGAAATAATTATCATATTAATTATTTAGCTACAGCTGTAGTTGATTCATGTGAACTCTATTTTCTTTTAATTATCACGGGATATTGTATATCAATCTAGGTTGAGGCGTCGACATTGGTACAAGCTTCCGTTAAGCTGAATTAGGTGTAAAACCTAATAAGTAACATGTAGTATGGTCGAGAAAATAGGTTGAATGTGAGTGTGTAATCAAGTATATTTTTCGTTCTGGTTGTAGATAAACATGTGCCAAAGAACTAAGGGCTAAATTATAACCATAAATTTTTAATTCTTTAAAAATATTGTTCCTATATCAATGTGCGATTTCGAATAATTATCTTCTTAGCATGTCTATTAGGCGAGCTATTTCCTCTTGCTTACAATATAATACGATAGCAACAAGTTCCATTATTTTATCATGTGTATGTTATGTTACAAGTATCTATGCGATACCTTATCATGATTACGTAATCAATAAGTGCATTTGTTTATCATAAATAATCTAAATAGAGTGCATTTTATAATCATAACATTTTCCCTTTATAAACATGTTTGTGTTAAGATTATAAATTAATATCTAAGACAAACCTTATCGATTACTACAATACGTAAGTTAACTTATTTAAAAACAAAAATCACAAAGCTAAAGCTAAGCTAATCCACAATAAATTTATTGTGTCATCAAAAATGGGCCTGAAAGTTTTTCGCAAAAGGGATAATTATTAATTATTATCCTGGAAAAGAATCGTAAAATTCTGGCCTAACACTCATAAATCATGAAGTTTCAAAGAAATAAAAACATTTCATGGAAAAAGTTGCTTAGACTTAATGCTATTGTTATTCAAATTCAATTAAGTTTAAAAAATATCGTTTAAATTTACATAAGACAGTAACATACATTGTTTAAAGCTTAGTTTAATCTGATTGTTTCAAGTTCAACACATAAAATATGACATTGTTACGTGAATTGCTTACAAATACATATTACTAATTTAGTCACGGACACGAAAATATACAATTATTTTCCTAAGTAAATATTATATTTACTACAACACGGTCTATTTCATTGATACTTTTTAATATTTTTTAATTTAGAAAATTATCTGAGCTACAACATTTCAGATGTTTGTTAAATAAATATGTATGTTTTATTTAACAATCCGTCCCATTTAATTACACCACTATATTATTTATGTGTTCTATCTATTTCAAAGTTCACCGATATCACTGTAAAATGGTTCCATATATACCAAATACCAATCATCTGCATTACAATAAAAAATCATGTAAACTACAGTGAGTTAAATTTCAAATATATATGTCAAACACTAAATGTCACTCAGTTATTTAACAAAAGTTATGTCACAGAGAACCTTAGCACACGACAGTCGAACGAATACTGAATTTTCTTCTAAGGGAAGCAATGATTGAGGGATGTAGTATGCATACTCAATGCTTAAGCGGTATATACTGCAAAGTAATAGATAAAATTACGCTCGTAAAGTGCGGCTGGCTGGAAGCTCTTTAATTGGAGTTTGTAGGTAATAGGGTTGATGAGTAAACGTAGGTCTCATCCCATCAATGACAAACCAGGACTCATTTTATCGCAGTGATATTTTACGAAAATCAAAACAAAAAGAAAGTTCCTCGTATATTTCAATAATTATTGGTCAACTAGGAACTAATTCTAAAAAGTACTCGCATGAATGGTCATTCTAAATATGTAAAATGCTCTATGTCAAAAATATAATTTGTTTTATATTCGTATCAGAGATATTATACCAATATTATTAAAACGCATACATTAAAAGTCATAAATATTTTCATATCTTGTTTGGGATAATTAATAAATACTAATACACTAATCGTCTATAGCTGAAAGAGGTTTGTTAATAAAAGACTACTATTTTTAAATCAACTTCTTCGTTTTAGACACGTATTATCACATCGTTTATCAGGTGGAACAAAATAGGTTTTTGTACATACTCTATACAGCATCGAAGTAAACAGTGACAACAACTTACATTGGCTACTAGTTGCAATACAATTCTTTGAACAAAATTACAGTCTATTCAAATAATGAAACTTTGCAGTTTAGAAAGTTTCTATTGTGTTTTTTCTAGAACATTGCAAAGCTAAGACTGAACTGCATGTAATACTCCAGACTTTTGAGGTCAAGTGAGTAGTCAGCTGAACACTTGTGCTATTTGTAGTGTAAAGAAGACGAAGTGCAAGACATTTTTACATGACTGCTTTTGGTAATGAAGAAAAAAGATGGCGGAATCGACTATGAAAGTTAACGAAATATTTCACATTTTTTCCTATCATAAAGTTAATTACGAAATAAGGATATTGATCTAGTATATAATTTTGTATAATATGTGCATTTATATTTTATATTTATATATTATTAATCAAAAATATCATATTTTTACTCAAAGTTAAGCCGTTTATGTTGCGGAATAATACTCTTACGAGTACCATACGGTTTTATTGGATTTTACGGATTACAGGAAAACGTACAATTTACCGTCGACAGACCGTTTTCTGTTCGAACTAATATCAATTGAATCATTATAGTATATGAACCAAGTTTATTATTGACGAATACTACTGTTTAATAAGTTACTACCGAAAGGATCTCTAAATACTTTGAACGGTAATAAAAGAGTCTATTCAATCAATCAAATTTACTTTACACATAATTGAGGAGCCAAACGGAAAACAAGTAACATTGTATTTTTAAGAAAATTAAAGGGTACACTACACTGTGTTATAGTTGTACAAGTATAAGACAGTAAATATAGCCTTGAGTATGACCTAAGTGTTGTTCAAATATAGAAAGAAAGTATTGATCAAGTTGGCAAATCAATAAGTGGTTACTTCGAACAATATTATTGAAACGACTCTAGTAGGTTAGACCTATTGAGACGCTTTGTATGACAGATAAAAAGATTACAAAATATTCACTTATTTATATCGTGTAAAGAATAGGTATTATGCCATAATACTACACCGTAATTAATAAAAAAATATGTATTTTCAGGTTATTACACGATGCGGAAAAACTGGTATTAACCAAGTTTAGAAAAGGCATAAGTGAATATTTATATGACATAATTTGAAGGCTAAGCAATATTCATATGAATAAAAATAAGAAAAATATTGACGAAGACACTATTTAAGCACTTATTTACTTTTGAATATATAAGAGTCTACAATTAGTTTTAATTTAAAAATTTTCTACAATGCATTTTTTTATTTAAAACAACAATATTTTATATTAAAAACATTACTCTAACAGATTTGGCCTTTTTCATTTTACACTTAAAAAATAGTCGTTAGGTGATGTCACTCCAATTGACCGGGGTCAACTAAGAGCTAACATTTCAAACCTAGATCAAAAACCTATTTAAAATAATAAAAGCCTATTGAGGAATATGTACGGAATGACATATGTGTATATTATAGACTATTATAACATATACATATATTCATGCTAAAAAGTGACCTATGGGATATTATATCTCCAAGATTCTGTCCACCCGGAATCAACATACAAGGGCATGATTGTATATCTATGTATGGCAATAAAATACACAATACATATTTGTATACTGCTTAAAGTAAGTCGATTCCTAATATTTGAGAAGAAGTATTTGTCGTCGTTTGTTCATCATAACGAATACAAATTCTTATGAATTATTCTAAACGATAAGCGAAATTTTCTCCTCTTAAATACAAAAAGTAAACCTAACCAGAGATTCTGATTTAGGGCTAAATCTTCACGTCGGGTGCTAAGTAGGTTATCTCGTTTCAGCGTCATTTCATTTCGTGGACAGCCAGAATGATAAGGGTTCTTACAAAATGTGACGTGGAACATTATTTTGCAAACCCAACCGGACTCTTTTGAATGAAATAAAGACTTAATTTCGTTAGTCACGCTCCAAAATAGGATGAAAATAAAATATACTCGTAGCTCGTGAAACATATAATGACCTGGACAAAGAATGAGTTAACTCACTACAAAAAATATCATGTAAGTAATTTTGCATTGCGGAAATCATCAAAATGAAATCATTGTGCTGTAGTTTATAAATTTAATTCACATGTTCGTATGTAATAAAAACAATGTATGGTGTCCACTTTAAGAAATATGACATTGAACTAAATTAACATTACACTATTTTTAGATTATTGTATTTGCCTTTATAACATAATACATATACATTGGACATTTAATATACGATCTCTCACTACAGGTGATATGTTCATTTACTTTTAATTCGTAGTAAGTACCACTAATAAATAACGGCGTATTCCATTAATAAATTCCCTTATCTCATTTGTTTATTCCATTTGCTTTTACTGTGCCTTTACAAAACAGCATAACAAGAAGCAAATTCTGTAACTTTGTAACAGTTTTATCTTCCTTTCGCCTTTATACTCTCTAGAGTCACGTTTTCCAATTAGCAACTGTGAGGCTTCACAATGTTGTGTAAGTAATGCTAAGCCAATTTTCTCTCATCTTTTAAGCTGAATTTGGAAGTTCAAGTTAAGAGAGTGTTGTTTGTCATCGTTATAGTATAGATATTGTATAAGATTTTGTTTATAAGACAAAAATATATATATAGAATTTATTCCATTATATCAATAAAATGTGTATAAATAAAATGTAGTTGAAGATAGTTTTGGTAAATCAATAAGGAAACGTTTTGAAGGTCGCTTTTTTGCTAGAAAAACTTAAAGGGATCCTGACGGTAATTTCCTATCTCAAGGTTAGAAACTACATGTAATAGGGTTTTTGAGACGGCATCGAATCACTGAAGCAGAAACTTTAACGATACTTCTGCGATTTAGACGTCTCTTAAGTACGAGCATACACTACTAGAAACTAAAAAACATTCATGCATCAATTGTTTAGAAGAAGTTATTTTCGTATATAATTCATATTTGGCAATCTTTTCATTGTATTCTATAAATGGTACTTTTTTGTTGTATCAAGGTTTCCATTTTATTTAAATGTTTGTGTATAGATGCAGCGAACAAAGTGTTTTGTTTCCATTAACGATACTTTATTTTATATTACATTTTGCCACATTCCTAGTTATAACTACATCTAAACGATCAAACATACATAATAAACTAATCATAACCTACACACCTGCCTTGATAAGCCTATCCATATCATAGTACTGTCATAAGAACAGACAATCATTTCCGAGTAGTATGCAGGTATAATCCAGTAGGCAACAAAGGAACTACTCGGATGAATCAAGAACTGTATGAGGAAACATGTAACTGGTACAAGCTGGTTTATGAATGTATGTATATGTTGAGTATATGAATTACTATCGGCATGAGATAATGTATGCAAGTTGAGTTGTTGATATTGATGGCTGGTTATAGGAAGATTGAGTCTTATGTCTTTACATTGTTGAGAGGTACTATGTACTTTTTGCGATCATAACTATACATACTACATATAATACATACTATATATATATATATATATATATATATATATATATATATATATATATATATATATATATATACTACATACAATACATACTAAGCTGAGAAAGTTATAGAATTTTTTGTAGTTTAATAAAATTGTAATTTTAACTTTTTCTGCAAAATAGTTAACTAATTTGTCCAATATAAAATACGAGAACATTTTCTCAGAGCGATATAGCTACTAAAAATTTGCTTCAATATAAAAGAATGTCGAAGCAAAATTTTATCGCTGGTGAACAATTCTTGCCGAGAAGTTAGTAACTTCCTACGTTTTATTAATATTTTCAACATAATTTTATTCTGACCAAGTCCAAACTATTACCGATAGTATGAGTACATATTTTTTAATGAACACCCATGTAATGGAATTTTAGTATTATTTCATTCAAATGGAATAAGGCGTGTACATTTAAACTTAACTCCAATAAAAATGCTTTTAGCTGTTCACGCCATGGTTAAACTACTGCATTGTTTTAAACGTATAGTAATTAAATTGTATTCAAAAAAAATTAAATTGTATTCAAATATTACATGCTTTTATCTAATTTATCATCAATGAAGTTAAAACCGTCAATGCCATCTGTAGCATACTTATAAAACAAAGTTACACAAGAAATTCCTTTCAAGTCATCATACTCGTACATTGTATAATAAAGTTGACCTTAGTCGAGATAACTTCAATAGAACTCTTGCATGCGAGCAACCCTGAACTTGACTTAACACAACTCGTTGACGTCACTTCGTTGTGTAAACGCACCTTAGTTTTCGAATGGCTAGGTCGAGGTTTCAGAAACTGGGTGTTGAGGTCAGACGAGACAGTTAATGGTACCAGTTGCATAACCATTGATAAAAACGATTCGAATAAAACAGAACTGGGGAGTACCATCGTTGTTGTAATGATCTCGGAATATTATGCGGCCATGGTAGAAGATTGATGAAATTCTGTACAGTTATGTACATATTTCTGTGTAAGCTGGAAGGGATGTGATATTAGGTTGTCCCAGATTTTCTTATGACGCATAAATAGGGGATTCCCCGAGGAAGGATGATATCAAAGTGCTTACAAATGTAGTTTGATAAAGTCTGGATAAAAACGCAAAAGAGCTAAAGGGAAACGGGGATGACGTCAATGACTAACAGCTGATATGACAGGAAAAAGATAAAATGTTTCAATATATGTAGTTCAATGAATGAATAAGTCAGTGTTGGAGCGAGTTCTGAATTTTCTCTAAAAGTACAAGGCTTAAGTATATCCTTAATACTACGTCATTTGTTTATTTTTGTCTAATACGAAAATAAGCTGGGCAAAAAGACTGTAATATTTTAGAGTAGTTTGTTATTAAAACATTTTTTTACACTAGCTTCCTCCTTATGTCGACGTTAAGGTATTTACTGAAGTATTGATTCAATTTATCAAAAATAATAACGGGTTTTAAAAGAAAACGTTCAGAAAAATAAATAAAGATTATATTTATTAATATTGTCTAAAATGATCGAATACGTACTCCTTTATGCAATGTTAGTATAGTTAATACTAGTAAGAGTACTATATCATAGGCAATGGTATTAACCAATCATAATAACGTCACTTGAAGTTTTTGTCTTGTTTGATTGACATCATCATGACATGACAGAAGTTTTTTAACTTCATAAAAAGACATGATGATCAAAACCGAATATCTAACACTTTGTCTTAGCTTTCAAATACTATTTAGTGACAACCACTACGATTCTTGTCTTCAATACATATATATTGAATATTATACTTAATGTTTCCATACTATTAGTACGCTTATATCATTGACCATTTTTATCCTAAAGGTTAGCCTGTATTACTTCAGTATTTACACTTACATAAAGACAAGTTACATCAGGTCTACTCCGCTGACTCTACAAGTTAAGGGAAAAGTTAGCGATTCGCACATGAATTACTTCATAAAACTACAGAGAACTCTGGCAAAAACTTAAATAACAACGTACGATTCTTTCCAGGAATACCAACATAAAAAGCCAGCCTAAAAGGTCAACTAGTAAAAAGGTCGACGCCTTGTACTGTCTCAAATACACACTGGAATAAAGCGAATTTATCCAGTATAAACTAGTTAAAATAAAATAGCATAAAAGCGTCATCATATTTGCAAATTTTCAAATCACGAGAAACAAAATGAAATGACACTTTATCAAAAACAAATGAATTCGAGCCTGTCAGCTCTCTTCTGTAACGAGTACATTAAAAATGTAAAGCAAGGCATTATTCTCCTTAATAATTCATAAATAGGGTCTGTAATAACAAAGCAATACCGGGTGTTTCATCAAACCAGAGCTGGCTGTGATTCCAGGTGCGCGGCCTGAATTATTTATATCTGGTCTGAAAGCATGGATTCTCGTTGAGGTTAAAGCCAGGGATTAATACTCTATTCTGTCAAAAATATATACAAGATAGAAGTATCGGTCGGCATGTACATCGCTATAACTATTATTTAATTTATAGCAATTTATCAAAATAATTTAATATGGACCTTTATAATAAATTGCTGAACTAGAGAAAAGTACATTATACAACAGAAAAATAATATTAATAATATACAACTCACCCTTTAACAACAGCATAAGTGGCACCAACGGTTAATCCTAGGTTAAAAGCACTCATCCACAAAAGCGACATGTTTATTAAATATTAATTTATAGTTTTTCTCAAGATTCGTTATCAAATGAACCTTTTATTCATAATTTTCCGATAGCAAAATTATGAAAATAGATGTCGAGATTCCCGCCAAAGTTTGACAAGAAAATTAGTTTTTAAGTTCAGATTTCGGATCAAGCTCTTTCAGCCAATAAAGAACGTAACACACTATCTTGGTTCGCGTTTAAAACAAGTCTGTGAGTGGCGGTCTACGCTCACATATATAAAGTGAATATTTCCCCCCACTCTATACCCTGTAGGTCATTTCGCACAGCTGTTCTACGCTTAATTGTAGAGGCGCTGTTTCCACTTATCTCTGAAATTCTCGTAATTCCAAAAGTAAAAGCCGGGTTTATGTGTCATTCTTTACGTCAACAAACAAACAGTTTTATTTTATTTATAAGAGATTATTTCCATTATTTTTTATTATAAATTTGAAGAGATCTTTCTATGATTGAGATCCGTAATATTTACAAGTTTTATAAATGTTAGAAACAGCAACATATTTTCTCTTTCTGTAACGATGTTTATAATAATCACAAAAAGAGTTCTTAAAACGAAAAGCGAGCGTCTTTATAAAAATAAGCATTCAAAAATTGTTTCCTAAGTACAAAAAAATGTCCTGAATTGAGCAAAAGAAAGACGAATGGCAGGAGTCTCGAAACTTATTTATTTTCTCCTGTGGCAACGCCATTTGTGCAAATGACGATATTTCTTGGAGAGCGGGAAACAGGTGATGTTTTCCTCAATAATACGAGGAAGAATTTGTGTGTATCTTGGTTTTTCCGACAAAATTAAAAAAACTAAACCTTAAGGCCCTACAATGTTAGACTCTCGTTTTGTCTAATAGATTAGGGATTATTTACTTCCTCTTACAAATTTTACATGGTACAAAGCTTTGGACTAAATAGAATGCTAACTAAAAGCCTTTCTTTCCCCGCAAGGGATAGAGTGAGGTGATAAGATGATTCTGGATTTAGGACTCTTGAAATACGATCAACGTTTTATCATTGCATTTGTGTTTCCAAAGTGTAGCCAATTGCAATATTTGTGGTACTTATTATTTCTTTATTCATATGACAGATGTACAATAATAATTTCTTGTATATGCATACTCATTATTCACGTATATTGTATCATGATGTGAATGACATAAACATGCTTGATATGACTAATGAAATAAAATATTCAGAACTGATAAAAACAGAGGTTTAGACGCAAAAAATATTCAGATCCACTAACTCATTCTATTATGAAAAAGTTAATATCTGTAGGCTATTGTATTTTTAAGTTCTATTTTTATCTATCAAATACTGTTATTATTATTTTTGACTGTAATATTCATTATAATTGTAAATGAAATACCAATACTCTTCATTTAATTTGTTATTTATTATTTAACACACAATTAATAAAAGTAACAAATAATTTTCCAACCGACGTCATCAAAATATAGATAAAACGTCTGACGTAATCAATTACTCAACGAATCAAATATTTAAAGCAGACTTCAGTATGAACTAAATTAATTTTAAACTAAGCAATATCATATTTGCGTTTTATTAGACCACACACGTGTTATTGATTTAATAATGAACGAGGTCTTGATAACCTTTGCGTTATGAACATGTGGAATTTCTGTGTTTGAAAACAACCCATTCTTAGCTATACACAGTTTATAAACACGTGGATAAAGTAAGAAAATAACGTAGTTTTTAACAAAAATGGGTGTACTAAATTTGGGTGGAAAAATCTATTAAACATAAAATTGCTACACAAATTTTTAATTATACTCCAAAACCAATAGGCTTTTTATTAAGTGAAAATATAGTTAGTGCCTCTTATATACATATATGCCAAATATAGAAAATCTGCTTATATTCAAAAACCTAGTGTAAGTAATTAAGTGGAATCAATTTTAATACAGCTGGAACAAATAAACGTAGCAAACCTACGTATATTGTTAGGGGGCAAAGATGTCAATTTAATTGACGCATTAATTTAATATTCATCTAGACAACACGTGGGGTTATGTACTTTTTAATAGCGTTTTATTTGAATACTATATTACTTAACTTTACTTATGTATTATTTATAGAGAGAAGTGAAAATTAAAAATAAAGTATCGCATTTAGAAAACCTGAGGGATATAATTGATAATAAACGTTTGCCTTTAGCACACTTTTTATGGCCCATGCAGGACGTAATTACAACGCTTACTAGCTGTCGTTCTGCCCGGCATGTCGTAGGAGGCAACTGAGGGATCATGAGTCAATGGAATTACAAACAGTATGATTATACATCCCCAATGTTCATGCCAAGTGACTTAGGCCACATTATCATGGTTTCTTCCACACCAATAGGTACGTAAATGTGATGTAAAGTTTACTTCTATCTGTTAACCTTCTCTTCTGTTCATACATGCTCTTCTGTTCTTCACGCTACGTGCACCCGCTTTGAGAAAAATCAATTTTGATCTGTAGAAGTTCCATTTTGACTTAACCATTTAATGTATACGGTATACAAGGTATAGCCAATCACCACTTGTTCAAACAACCGAATATTTATGGTAAAAAGATCACTATAGTGTAATGAACTGCCCATTACTATTGCTATTCTCACTACGTGACAGTCTAGTTCAATACAGAAAACAGGTAAAACTCTTTACCTACTTGAATATGCAAATATGCTTATTGTTTTGATAAGCAAATATTTTAAAAGCATCGTAATAATAGCATAAGCGAAATAGTTTGAGACCGTTTTTAAATGTATAATCCTATAAAGGTTAAATTTGTAAACCGACTAAACTGGAACATTTGTCTAAATTTAAATATTATTAAGCGCTTAAGCCTACGAAAAGAGTTGTTTACCTACAAGACTTTTTCTTTTAATGCGAAATAAATGTTACGTACAATATAATAGCAAGTTAAAAAATACCACTATTTTTATATTTCACACTTTACAAAATACCCATACATGTCATGTGTTTTTCTTTACATGACACATAAGTCACATCTTCTCGAAAGTGCTTTATTTCATTTTAGTAACACTTTTACATACATTTTCAACAATTATAGATTGAACTTTTAACGTTTGTTGGCATAACAAATACTATATCAAAGAAAGCTTGCGAAATCAATACTCCAAGCCCTTAATTTCCCTAAAAGCCATACAGACGTTGAGTTTATACCTTATGAGTCACTATAATAACCCATAAGATTTCTAAAATAACACACCTTCTTATATTATTGTTGAGACTTTCAGTCCATCGACTTAACGTTAGAGATTTTATCTTAAGAAGATTAGTCTGGCTAGGTAATGACTAAGTTATTAAGTGCAATGACATTGAGTGTCTGTCTACTAAATAGAAAGTTTTTACTAATAGACGTAAGTATGTATTATTTGAATAGAACTACTCAGAAATATTTACAGATTGGGTCTTGTTGGCAGTGGGTGCTGTCATAATAAAATACATAGACAAAATGCGCGTCCGTTTACAAGAGATCACGGATTTTTATATAAAATACCATATAATTTCACATATTGAATTCACTTTAAACTATAAGGAACATTTACGATTTTAAGCTTAAAACTTATATTTAATTCTATTTAAACATCTTACTTTACTCAAAAAAATACCTTCATACGTTCTCTTTCTTATTGCCTCTTCATCGATTAACTCTTTCTCCAACCCGATTCTGATAAAACTTACTTAAAAGTTAATCAATTGACAAACTATTTAAAAACCTTCTAAATTCAAACATTACCGCTTGCAACAATAATTCAAAATGGCGCAACCTCACCGGACACAAAAGACAAAAAGAAATGCACGTTGAAACTATTCCAATAATGTGCAATTAAGGTTAAGGACCCCATGCAGCCTGCAGGTGCCTACGTGACCAAAGGCACGTTGGCCAGATGGACGAAAGTACGGTTAGCAACGGAGTGTTTGTCCATGGAATCCGTTAAATTAATGATAATTATGGTGGTGTAGATTCGTATAATTGTAGGTACCACTGTTAGGTTAACCGACTCTTATGTACATTTATACATAGTCCTACAGAAACTTAACACAATTATAAATATAATGAACATTAGTTTTTCAAACCGTCATTCGTTATATATGCAACCTACATTGATTTGAGTTTAGCTACTGAAGTATTTAAATTATTACGTTGTTAGAAGAAGCTAATCTAGTATTTATTTTATTTTTTTAATATTTTTATATGTTATGGAACTCAAAACTATTTTAACAACGCAGCACTATAAATTGTTATAATTGAATAATACAGATAAAAACTAGCCAAAATGCTTTTTTGTTACAATATTAATTAAAATTGTGTGTAACAAAACAATATTGACATTACGAAAAACAATTACTCAGTACCGAAAAAGTAGCTTTTGTTAACTGTACCAAATTCACGTTTAAATAATATACGATCCAATATTTTACGCGATATCTGTATCACTAATGCATCCGCCAATTCATTATGCATAGTATAGATGGAAGCTACGGTGATAGACCTAATGACATACATAATTATACATACACATAATTATTGGTGTAATGTTTCCAGTGATAGAAGTTACTTACAAAATGACGAATTTACTTTAATTATTTACGAGGATAGGATAGTATAAGTATTAAGAGTAATGATGGTCTGACATATTGACATCTTAGGCTGCTGTTGTATTTATTCTTCGCAACTACACCATTCAAAAACCATAAAATTATCACTTTCTAAAATGATAATTTAAATTATTGCTTTATAGAATAAAAACTCTCTTTTTTAGAGTATGATAGGCAAGATCACGTATTCCCTTTTTCCTGATCTTGGCAAACCCCTTTACTTTGGTAACATCCATACATCTCATACCATCATACATACTGGGGAAGTATAAATATTTCTAACAACACACTCTTACACTTTATCATTAGAACTTACATACCAAACACTTCACGACTTGTGTATACACACTCCCTTTTTTATTGAGGTGGTAGTCAAAAGCATGAGTGCCCATTTCCGAAATTTCGAAGGCATGTTAGGTATGAGCTACTCAAAGACCGCGTTTCTCTATACAGGGTTATTTGAAAAACATCAACAACCTCGCACGACTAGATAGCTAAAATCATAAACAACAAAATTTGTTCTACGAGTTTTATCATAACTCAATACATTAATTAATAATGATTTTTCAAGCTATTATTGTACTGTCGTGACATTTGTAGGTCTATGTTCGATTCACGTAGGTAAGAAAAGGCGACGCGCACGACGCGATGCGATGCCCATAGAGTTAAGAACATTCAAACGTAAAATTAAATTGATATTTATTTTTGTATGAAAGTAAAATGTGTCAAATTATCAAAAGTCGTAGAACAAATGTTGTTGTTCACGATGATAGCTACCTGGTCTTGCGAGGTTGTTGATGTTTTACAAATAACCCTGTATAGACAACGCCCAACGTGATAAGTAATGAACTATATCGCCGTATACAGGCACTGGCCATTAGTACAATAGACACACGTTTCTTTTCTAAAACTAAATGCCAAACAACAATAAGGAAATATGCCAGTGTCAAGACATAAGTGATGTAGCCTTTTAGTTTAGAAAAAGTTTCGCAACCAAGAAGGCTGCGACGCAAAAGTTTGACCTAGTGGACTCTTTGGTGAGTCATTGAGTCACGAGGGGTTTCCTTGCCCCAATGGACTGGCGTTGTTGCATCATCCATATAGTAAGGTAAATAGAGAAAGGAATTTCCGATGATGATTCTTAAGATTTTGGTGGAGTGAAATATTTTATATTTTGATACTGAACACGGAACGTCTAACGAATGTTTAATTATTTTTCAACTCCGGCATTCAAATTAGAAAAAGTAAGCTAGATTTTTTATTTTATTTCTATTAGAGGTTTTAATTTAATTGATATTAACGTTCTGTAATCTATTTCAGGGTGGACAGAACCTCGGATAATTAATCTCCTTGTCTACGTTAAGCATACATATTTTAATCATAATAACAAACATTCTAAATGTAATAATTCCTTTCAAAAAATGCTCATAGGTCAATAGACTTTTTAAACGCACACTCAAGTTTCTTGCCTATCGTGACAATTACTATTTATTTATTTATTGATAAGGCCTAAGTCAGTTTGTGGCAGTAATAGAAACCAAAAAATAATATTAAAAAAAGAACTATTCTGTCAGGAATTCCAAAACGCGGCGTTTGCCCTTCAACCTTATCACAGTGCATTGTTTTATCGTCCGTTAATAAATCAGTAGGGTTGTCGGAATGCCCCCACTTCCGTCAACGACCTTCCTATTCCGGCCCGGAAGTGCACAACCCTGGCCTTCAATGTCTTTTAAAGCGACTTGCACACGCTATTTTGTATGTGAGGCTCATCTATACAAACTATCGCGCCTTTCCTTGTTTACTAAGAAATAGTATTGTGCCCATAGATGGCATTGTATAAGGATTATTTGGATACGAACCTAAAAAACAAATATCAAAGACAAACAAACGCTTTCACGACTATTAATCCTTGCGGGGTAGTCAGAGGTTCAGGTTTCCATCTTCGCAATTACGAAGGTAGTAATTCTATGGCCTCCTCGAACCCACGTGTTAATCAGATAGTCTGTAGTCAATGTGACAGGTGATAACAAATATCCTTGGAACATAAATTTTAACAGCTCTAGATACGTGTTATAAGATCTAATGTGTATCAATTTCATTAGGAAACGATTGTAATGACATCAGTGCAGAACAAGATTAGGTTAGTAACCTGAAGAGTTATTTTTTTCCTTTTAGGTCTATGGACAAACATTTTCACCTGCTGTTCATATTATTTCTTAGACAGATTCTATGACTGTATTTGTACTTATATAGATATAGCAAGTGGGAACTATTTTTTACATGTCATTCATGTCTACATCCTGCATATTGTACCGGAAGGACATCGCCTACAATTATTTTCATCTCACTGCACGCAGACATGATCCATTGGCTTGCAACTTCCGCAATTTATTAAGCAAATCTATCATACTCGTTTATCCATAGCAACAGGTTGTATCTTTAGTTAACCGGATAAAAAAATATGAATAAAATATTGAGCTATCATTCATTTTATATTTTGATCTATTTTATTAGTAAGTATACTATACTAAATGAAAATCCTTTCTTATAGTACCAACATGAATACATAAAGAATTCGTTGTTTTTTAAAAGTAAAGTAATAATTCAATCGAAACGTCAAGTGACTTAAATCAACATGTGACTGAAAGATGACGTTCAATAATTCAATCATTCGTTCAATATCATTTGGAATTCAACAGTTACCAGCCACACGTATCCGTGATTTGAAAATGCCTCGTCGCGTGGAAAGAAAATTTTTCTATCTAATTTATATTACTCGTATATACTAGAAGTAGTGCATGGTGTTACCAAAATGCTTTCAACATCTGCTGTATATAACATGCTACTCCAAATATTTTAACGTGACTAAAGCGAATTCAGGTTATCACTCCACATTTATTGAATTGTATCCAAAGTATCTTACGCAACTGCAACAACCGAACTTTTTACCTACCCTCTCATGTCATCTCAAGTTGATACATATATCCTTGTCTCACTATCCTAGTACTCACCAAGTATAGCTCTCAAATGTCCCTCCAAGGTCTGCAGTACAGTGGACTTGATCTCCTTAACAGACTTGCCGAGGAACTGTTCACAGGCGGTAGTGAGAAGTTCATCCTCATTCATGATCTTGCACTGGGCGACGCCGGTCACTGTGAGGGCCACGCCTTGAGCTGTCTCCACGTATTCACACATCGGATTCAGAGTCATTATCTGGGGAGAAAATGTTGTTTTACATAGATACATATATTCACGCCTTTAAGTCTCTAATGGGACAGGTAGAGACTATCGATCGTCACGTCGAACGATCCTGATAATCCCGGTTTGAGAAGAATATCTCCTATTTGATTTGTATAAGTCCTACGCGGCCTGCCCCGTCCAACTGTACCTTCCACTTTTAATTCTTTTTTCTATATAATAGTGATATTTATAATCCATTTATTGATTAAAAAGAATTGCATTTCAATGTGAGCGGTAATGAGGGCTATGATAGAACTGAAGCAATTACACTACAATTCTGTAATGCCGCTGCGGTCCTCAATAGGTTGGTTTGAAAGTAACTGTGGGGAGCCAGCATTGGGTTGTTTGATGTGCCTAAAAACATAAAATCTAAATTTGCCTCACATCACTTAGTTAAGAGCCATGATATTAAATTTTATTACACTACAGTGTAATTGTATTATATAAACATTTACTATTGTTCAATTAACACATATTATTTGTTTCATAAAAGAGATAAAGTTCTTCAGTCAGAACTCCAATTTGTACTCCTATGAGTAATTATTTTGCTTCCAATATAATATGTTACTTAATACATACCTCCAGAGATATCCTCTGGACATCTGTAACTAGCCACCATGCCCATGCCCAACCTCCGACGATTGTCCGCTTCTTGGTCGACCCGCAACAGCCGCCTGTGAACAAGAAATAACAATTAATTACAAGTTTTTAAATAATTGCTCAGATGTTTTTGGAAGGTAACAAAATGAAAACTAAATAACGTTAACTTAATGTTTGGTGTTATTGTTTTATTATATTGAATAATAGATATACAACAGTAAATTGTAATTCAAAGTCGACGGCTATTTATTAAATGAAAATATGCATTACCAATTACTCGAAATAATAAAAAGTAAAACATAGCTTTAAAAGTTACTTTCATCTATTCTATTGTATTCATTTCTTTGCATACATAATTAACTAAACCGTGAATAAATTACTTTTAAATAACATTGCATATAACAGAGAAAGGGCGTTGCAGAGAAAGTTTTTATCAAATGAAATGTCCATGAACTAACTAGTAAAAGTAGATTGATCCAGAATTTTCCAAATACAAGTAACAAAGCAGGAAACTTTCTCGCGAGTCAGGAAGTTGTTTCGAACCTTCCTCGTGGGTTCAACTAGATAAACTGTATCTAATAAGTTATAGCTTCCTAAGAGGTTCTATTTATAGATAAAACTGGATAGACTACATTTTAGATTTTACGTTTTACATTTTGATATAAATTAATGGAGAGTATTATAGGTTTTATCAGTAAATATGACAGTTGTAAGCGTTAAATGTACGTACTTATATTTAATAGTCGAGTTTAACGCATCAATAGCTTAACGAGTCTTAACTATTTTAAATTAAAATCTTTATTAAGTTGCATTATAGACATAAATTATTTTCATTCATTCCCTTGAAATAAAATGGAAAAGACAAACAGTACTTTTTAGATTATTTACTGAACGTATTTTTAATCATTGAGAAACAACTCATTGGACATAACTTTAAAACCGTTTGATACAAAACAGACGAAAGTTGGCATGTTTACAACAAATATACAGTTAATTTTCTTAGTTGTTTTATGTTATTTCCAGTCGGGAAACACTTTCGTTCGCTTGTGCGTTAAGTCACGCACTCACTACGATTATATTAGGAATTTCATTCACCACAGACCCTTAGAAAGTGTTCACTACTATCTCATAGAATGTCGTATAGCCGTTTCTAAAATGAGATTAACGCAGCTTAGGGCCACGTGCTTAGTGGAATGTGAATCGTGATCTTTTGATGTTGTTTGGTGATGAACTGGTAGTCACAGAGTTTATGAAGCACCTTGGGTTGAATAATGTGATGGTAAACTCAGAGTATTATGAACCATAAGCCAGTATTAAAGGACTATTTATATGACAGTATGATTACATTATAGAATTAAATTATAATATAAAAATAAGATCTAAGGTTGCGATCAATAGTCTCTGCCTATCCCGTTAAGGAAGTAGAGGCGTGAATATACATATGTATGCATATATGTAAAAACAATTGGTAAAAACAATGGCGATTCACGTGTCATGTATTTCCAAATTAAAATCACGTATCAGAACTTCGTTTCCTCCTAATAATAGTTGAATATTTCGTATTATTATATATTTATTCTTCCACTATGTTTCCATTCTAGTCACCAGTGCTTAGTTCTTAGTAATAGTTCTTAGCATTTGATAGTTATTCATTACTTCGAATATGTAGAAAGTAAAACGATAAAACTAGTTACGCTATTATACATTGGATAAAAATGAAAGTCGATCAGATCTCAAACGGTCTAATAATTAGCATCAATTATTTACATACAAAAACGGATATACTGGTTTGAATAACGCGAGTTCCAATGTAATTAGACGTACTGTCAAACTACTACTACATTGCTTAATACCTAGGATGTTCGATAAAATGCTATGTAATTAAATTTAAAAAGTACATCTACATTCACGTCCTTCAATCTCTTTTGGGGTGGACAGAACGTTGGAGATATAATATCTCCCAGGAAACTTTTTAACATTAATATTGGGATCATGGTGTCTAATGGAACATTGGCGACAGGTTGCTAGCCTATCGCCTAATAGATTCCATGTATCTTAGTCTCTACGTCGCCTTTTACGACATACCGGGATGAACGGCAGCTAGTTAGCATTCTTTGTACGCCCTAGCTAGCACGGGACAAAATATAAAATATATTTTCTTATTTCATGAATTTCAGAAAGGTCCTAAAATGAATACAGGGAAGAAACTATATTACAGATAAACGTTTCTCCTGGTTTTCCTATATAGCGATAGGCAACGATTATAGATACCCATTTTCCAGATTTGGGCATTTTCGCTTCAGAGATATAGAATACAACATTTATTAACAGATACACACCAATGGATAGCACTTATATCATAAGTATACTTCGTTGATTTGGACATGTAAATGTGAAAAAGAGATACAATTATAGATGAAATACAAGAACTGTCAATTAGAGATGATCCTAAAGATATGCGACACATTGAAGAAAATTTCTTAAGAAATCTTTTTTCTAAGAAATTGTCTTAAATAAATATATAGAAATATTAGTCATAAGAGCATTCATTGCATTGTGTAAACAACTATTACAAAATAAATACATTATTAAATTAAAATATGTACTTATACATTCTAATCAGCATACTGAATGAACACATTAAATAGACGATTCTGCATACTGTATGACCAACGAAATTCTAAGAAAAGAAATTATTTTGGTCTGAGTCAAAACTTTCTAGAGCCTCTTGTCGGGTACTGTTATAAACCGGCGCTTCATGACGTTGTCAGCCGTTCGCACTACACTGCATCCGTAATTGACATAACACCGTTAGCGAGATCATATGTGACTCATGCGGAGTCAACATCAATGGCTTTACCCGGAATAAAATGGCGGTACATGCTAAATTTATAAAGGATTAATTTATTAGAGGATTTTTAATAAAATAAGTAAAATAGTTCACATAGAGAACAGAAAATATATACTCGTTTATTTTGGTGTTACAGTTGCACACATTAATTTAAAATTTATAGGTTACAAGCTTTCATTAGCTGAATATAAAAGAAACATTAAAAGGTATATTTAAAGAGATTTATTAAAAAGTTACGATGTATTTTTATAAAACTTTACGAAATTATTATAATGTACCCTGGTACACATGACAAGCATCACGTAGACAAGAGAACAAAAAATATTCTTTTATTTTGAATGTTTTAACTATTACTTTCTATAAATTTGTATAGAAACCATCTGTGTCTAACTACCGTGAAGACTAAACAAAATGTTCACTACTCTCCCTGAACCCTAAAAATTCATTACTTTCTTTTCCTACTCGTGCACAACGTAATTTTATGCCTTACTACTTTTAACATGGAGTCAACAGCCAGACACTACACTAAGGTATTTTAGATCATTGACATTGTCATAAACTGTTTTTACTTCTTACACTAATTTAAGATAACGCACTTCTTTGAGATACAGTTTACAATGGCGGCAGATCATTGATAATTTTTCTCTATTAGGGCCTAAAAATAACGTTACGAACATACATACACATCACGACTGATTCCCTGTAGAAGGGTAGGCAGAGATTTCGGTCCGTATTTGTCCCGATCATGACCACTTTCGCTTCATTGACACTCGAACACTGTGGGGTTATAGGTTTTTATGTCACCCTTTTTCAATATAGCGTCTATATGTCTTATTGGGCCGGCCCATATGTTACGAACATAAATGTTTTAATATAAATTAGGCTTATTTGATCCCCCTCCTAATGCTTGAGGTTTAGAGACAGGAATACCTCCCACCATTTCACTTTAACCATTGACGATATACGTCAGTGTTGTACCAAGAACGAATCGAGAAACACCGCTACTCGATTAAACAGTTACTTTAAGCTTATCAGTATCGATATCTTACGAAACGATTCTAATACGATTCGGTTTGATTTCCTCGTAATAATTAGTGGATTTATCATTGCTGTACAAGTGGTGATAGAAAGTTGCCGGCGAAAGTGTTTTAGGAATTATTTTAGACGGACTTAGTGAAGTGTTAACTGGTTCAATGTGTTTTCGGATTACTAAACTGTTGGTTAGTGCTGCGAGCGACGATTTTGTTACTAAGTTTACTTAAAAGGTAAGTTTTAAAGGGCTTAAAGGTAACAATACTTTACGGTTGATACTCGCGCGTTTTATTTTGGTACTTTTCAAGATTCGTAAATTGTTAATAGTTTTTCATGATTAATAACTAACGGGACTTTTCGCGTAAGTTTTTATATAATAAAGTTAACTTTATTAGTAACCCGACGTTTCGGCTACGTTGCAGCAGCCTTGGTCACGGGCAGACTTTAGTAAGTCCCCATAGTTATTAATCATGAGTATGTATAAATCGTGAACCTCTCAAAACTATGTTAATAGTTTGTTTGGATGATTAAATAAGGTGATGTGTTACATACATGTGTCTATTTACTGTTTTATTAATGTTTTCTTGTTAAGACATACCAATTAGATATCATGGGAATTTTATTAACAAAAACAAAGGTGAAATTGTTTCTCTATAATTGCTATTTGTTCAATAGAATAAACACTACAGCATATACTATTTGTACTTTATAGGAAACAGTTATGAGATAACGTACTTTAATTTATTACATATTTTTCGTAATATCTACTCGTACTTGTAAGTCGAAAATGAATAATTACAATTCGTACATTGAAGTGCACTTTTAAATTGCCTAGGTGCATTTTAGAATTCAAAGGTGTCAAAAGTACGTGAACATACATGTATTTAGAATCTAAGGGGATGAAATTTATGATACATCTGTGTTACATGTGATACATGTGACTGCAGATAACGGATATTACCAAAATATGAGTAGCATTATCTCTATTTGCCTTGAACATGTTAAAGGTGATAGATAGGTTCTATGTACGAATCTCCATATTTTCGAATTCTATGCATTGTGTGGCATCTAGCAAACACTTATCGTTTCTGGGACCCTTCAACTCTCGTCTAGTAGTGAATGATCTAATAGTAATCTATGATATCTACCTACCCCGCTATAGAAAGAAGAACTTGATGTGTATTGTAAGTCTAGCTATTAATATCAATGTATGTATATATAACATGTATAATGTATGTGGAAGTAAATATTAACAGTACAACATTTCCACTACCTAAATCCATATATGGATCGATTACATATCAATTTCAAGATTGGTGACAGACGAATTACAATTCAAGACAGCCAAATACTACGTTAATTTACGTGATTAGAATCCCGTTAGCAATTACGGCGTCTTACGTAAGTCTAATTTCACCGCAACGTTATGCAGTACGTCCGATCACTGGACCATTACCCAATGGATATTGAATCGAGAACTTTCTAACGATATGCCATTTTGGAACTGCCGAACAGAAGCGCGATTCAAATTAATGATAAACATTTTACATGTAATGATTAATAACATGTAATGCTCTAGCTTGTAATTGTATAGCTATTATTAAACTAGTTAAACAATGGATGTGGTTAGTAATGGTAGGTTGGTTAACATGTATTTCCTTGTAGTATTAGCTTAGAAGTATTCGTTTATTATGTTTTTTTTTTATGGATTAATAAATTTAAATGCGTACATTAAAACACACACAGTAAAATTTGGTTAAACGGTAAATAATACAAGGGTTACCTATTAAACCTAAGGGTAAACCTACTTAAACCTATTGTCATTACTGAAAAGTCAATGTCTCTCTACCTATGCATTTTATATGTACGTATACGTGTATACAGTAAATCCATATCTCTTTTGAGGTGTATGCAGAGATCACGCATTCACAAAGCGTTCGCTACCATATCCCTTGCGGGGTAGTTAAAGGTCAGGTGTCCGTATCCGCAAAGGTAGTCATTTCTATGGCCACCTCGAACCCACGTGTTCACCAGATAGTCAGTTCGCAATGTGACAGGTGACAATGCTGCCATTTACAAGCACTAACTACTACCTGTTTGGGGAACAGGTAGGTTTCCTCACGATGTTTGATACAATATGATGAATACAGTTACATGTAAAATAACTCTACACACTCTCTCTACGTGGATTAGTAATCTAGGTAACCTGATTACGGAAGCAATAACACATTACTATAGTAGGCTGCGGTCTCAAAAGGAGTGACAGTGCCTTGATGCTCAGACGCGGGATAACGGTACTACAATGGAATTTATGCATGTCCTGTCCCCAAAGGAACAAACATGACCTACAGAAGAGACCTGTGTTTAAGACATATTTACGTTCACTTCCTTTAATCCTTTTCGGTGTGGATAGAACCCTGACACACGGTAATATCTCACTTACTAAAGTCACTTTTTATCAAGATTATAAGAGTTGTGATGTCATACGGAACATTGGTAATAGGTATATTAAAAACATGCACTGGCTTTTTGTCATTATCTGGGACGAAAATAATGAAACTATTTATATGAGGCTTCTAGAGTCTTCGTCTAAGGTCATCGGGGCTAATTCTTTATAAGTGCCTTTGTTAGGGTCAATAGGGACTAATATGACTGGCAGAGATAATATAATACTGTACAAAATTAAGAAAAGCTGGCAGCTCGTTCAATACTATCCTAAGTGTATTTAAAAATATTATATCAATAACAAATTTAAGCTTTACTTATTGGAGTCAACCCTAACTGTTTAGTGTTATTTTTATAAATTGTATGTTGCAATGAATAAATGTTCTGAGAAGATCAGTCGTTGGGGGCTTACTCTTGGACTATTCTTTCAAAATACGTTCCAGATTCAAATTTCGCATGTATTTTAAGCATGTTCAATAGAAACGTAGTCTACTGATTTTCTATGTCAATTTTCGCAATAAAAATACATATGCGAAATGTTTGAGGTTAGGGAGAACATCGCTACTTTATTCCTCTAAGCAAGTTATAGTTAGTGCTTGTCAACGGCGTACCGATTTACCACCACATTAGGTACTAATTGATGGGGGAGCTTAGAGGTGGTTATAAAAATCATTAATTCCGCAATAGCCGATTTGAACACGCGAACCTCTAAGCGTGATCGTCGCGGAAGGGTTTATTTCTTCTACTTCTATTAGATACTATTTTTGCAATATATAAACAGAAGCTGTAAGATGTGACTAAGGTACACAAGCCTCAAACATTTATTTTCTAATTTCAGCTACAAAGATGAGCTCGATAGTGACCGCGGCCGCCGACGTCATATCAGGGACGGCCATCGCCGCTGCTGGCACAGAGGTAACTATTAGTATACTGCCTTTCCGCTCGGCTCGGCAATGAAGGCGTAAAGGCTCTGGTATGTAATTGACGATGACCGGGAACGATTTATTCAGGCTAGTTATGAGCGTCATTCAATTTCAAGGTTTTAGTTGCCTATGGAAATTTCATAAATATTTATAATAATTCACTATATAAATAATAAAATACAGAAATATTTGAACATCTTTATCGTAATAGATAGTTGTATTGAACAGGCATTTCTAACAACGCCTGTAAGGTATGGTGTAGCAATAACTTACTTACTCGTTCAAGAAAAGCACAAGCAAGTATAGTTTGACAGGAGCTTCATTCGACGCAATCATCTGCTCAATCCAACAAACAATATCTCCTTGCTTGCATTTCACATAATAACTATCGACTTAGGGCCTAAGAAACTTAAAAGAAATGTCCAAGCTTTACAGATATTTTTCCCCATATATGCTTGTGTGCAATCAAACACATTGATATATTTAGTTATTTGCGTAACTATTGATGCAGTGATTAAGATCACTTCAGAATCATATTCTATTTCCAGGTGGCATGGTTTATCCCGATGTTGGTGGCCGCAATAGCTTATTTCCAGTACGACCAGACAGATCCTGAAGGAAGACCAGCCGACATCGAGGACTCGCAGATGCTGCCAGAATACGACTTCATCATTGTCGGGGCGGGATCCGCTGGTCAGTGAGTAGACTGATATTTTGTTTATATATACATTGATGAGCGAGTGATTTTATGCATCTTATTACAGACGAATATTGGATAAATTTTAATTGTTTAATGCCTTCGAAATTTCGGAGATGGGCACTCAAGCTGCTGACTACCCCGCTATAATAAAAAAGGGAATGTGTATACACAAGTCGTGAAGCGTATGTTTATATTATGTTATGTTTTATGTTAAATTGTGTTTGGCTGTTATAATCCTGGTACTAATATTATTACTGGAATCACTAAAATGAATACTAGATAGAATAGATAGACAGATGGCATCTTTTGGGGCGATAGTCGTGTTACATTTCTAGTACATTGTTGTTTACATTTCAATATTCTGTTCACCTATAAGGTCTAGTAGTGGTGACCATTTATAACATCCAGTATGCCACATTAACCTTTCTAGTACCTATTTATCAACAATAATTAATATTAATAATAAAGAATTCATTTACAGCCCCAAAAACATACACGACACAAAATTTTTACAAACTTATAAATTATCATACACTTTCAGGCGCAGTAGTGGCGAACCGTCTGTCAGAGATACGTCACTGGAAGATATTGCTCCTGGAGGCTGGAGGCGATGAGACAGAGATCTCGGATGTGCCCCTTTTGGCTGGGTACCTCCAGCTGAGCAAACTGGATTGGAAATACAAGACTGAACCCCAAGGGACCAGTTGTTTGGGTAAGTTTGGAATTTCGTACTGATACACAACGCAAGTTAAATCATATTAATAATATTGTTGGACATTATTACACCAATTGAACAAGTCATTGTCCTTGCTAAGTACATTTAAGACTTGTGTTTAGGGTAATAGTCAACGTATATTTAAGAAATATATACTTATTATAAATGGATAATTACATATATAGCATATATAATCAACGACCAGACTAGAAAGCAGAAGATAACCGAAGTTCCTAACTCTGACTCCACCGGGAATCGAACCCAGGACGTCACGATAAGCGTTCAGGTGGTTATTAAATCGCTTCACGGAGGTCGCCAAATATCATATAGTATATTACAACCGATATAAAGGAAGGTTAACTTGATACAGCTACAGTAAAAGAAATGAGAGCTACTTAACTACTTACCACACCAACGAAGTTGTAACAATAAATTCAAAATAATTATTTTGTATTCAATATCTATTGTTTAAACTTTTTCTCATCTATAATTGAATTGTGGGATTGCATGATTTATAATATATAACTTTAATTTAACAAATTATACCTTTTCTCTTTACAGCAATGGAAGGGGGCAGATGCAACTGGCCACGCGGTAAAGTCCTCGGTGGCAGTTCAGTACTGAACTACATGCTCTACTTGAGAGGTAACAAGAAGGACTACGACACGTGGGAATCATTGGGCAACAAGGGCTGGGGCTACAACGACGTATTACACTACTTCAAGAAATCAGAAGACAACAAAAACCCATACCTCGCACAAACACCTTATCACAGTACTGGCGGATATCTAACCGTGTCTGAAGCGCCGTATCACACTCCACTAGTGAGCAGTTTTATCGACGCTGGGGTAGAATTAGGGTACGTTAACAGGGATATAAATGGAGAAAAGCAGACAGGTTTTATGGTCGCACAAGGTACTCTTCGACGAGGTAGTAGGTGCTCTACTTCCAAAGCTTTTTTAAGACCGTCTAAAGAAAGAGGCAATCTCCACATAGCCATGCATTCACATGTCACAAAAGTGATGATAGACCCAGTAACGAAGGTCGCGTTTGGGGTAGAATTTGTAAGGAATAAAATGGTCTACCGCATCCGAGCAAGAAAAGAAGTAATACTGTCCGCTGGTACAATAAACTCTGCACAGATACTGATGCTGTCAGGTGTGGGGCCTAAAGATGAACTTATGAAACATAGGATACCAGTGATACAAAATCTGAAAGTGGGTCAGAATTTGCAAGACCACATCGGGTTAGGAGGTCTCGCTTTCATGGTGAATAAAGAAGTAGCTATCGTAGAGCACAGACTTCACACCATGAGTACCTTGATGGAATATGCTGTACTAGGTGAAGGACCTTTAACCATTATGGGTGGAGTTGAGGGTCTAGCATTTGTGAACACGAAATATGTGAACGCTTCTGAAGACTTCCCTGACATAGAATTCCACTTTATTTCTGGATCAACTAATTCAGATGGGGGTGAACAATTGCGCAAAGTTCACGGACTGACCGATCAGTTTTACAATTCAGTGTTCCGTCCAATCAACAACAAGGACACTTGGAGCATTATTCCTATGTTGCTTCGACCGAAAAGTAAAGGCTTCATACGACTAAGGAGCGCAAATCCTTATGACTACCCTTATATTTATCCTAACTATTTAATGGATGAATCCGACGTTAAAACCTTAGTTGAGGGTGTCAAAATAGCGTTCGCGGTCTCTCGGACTAAGGCCTTTCAAAAATACGGTTCGCAACCAAATAAAAATGTGTTTCCAGCTTGTGCGTCTTTGCAAAAGTACAGCGACCCCTACTGGGAATGTATGATACGTTATTACACTTGTACTATCTACCATCCAGTGGGCACAGCTAAAATGGGTCCTTACTGGGATCCAGACGCAGTTGTTGATCCAGAATTAAAAGTATATGGAGTGAAAGGCCTAAGAGTAATCGATGGAAGCATCATGCCGAATCTGGTCAGTGGGAATACCAATGCCCCCATAATTATGATAGGAGAAAAAGGAAGCGATATGATCAAAGATCACTGGCTGAAACGACGCATTTCTAGGTACTATATATAAGAGAAAACGCATGTTTCATATGGTTTGTCAAAAGCAAAAAATATCTAGAGCAACGAAAACATACTTATTGATTTCTTTTAATACGATCAAAACTATTGTTGAGATTACTCGTACAATGTAGTAAACAAAGAGATGGGCGTTATTTGCTTTTAAGCAGTGATATAAACGTATTATTAGTACAAATAGTGGATGATGAATAAAAGAACCACTGTACAAATTTCCTATTGGTAATTTAAAAAGAATAATAAAGTTCTATGAAATTGTTAGATATAGTACTATTTATCTATTTATTGTATCATTAAGTATTAAATAATAATTATTGTAAATAAAACTTACCAATTAAGATACTTACTAAATGTTATTTTATTTCTCATACTGTACAGCAGTGTTGCTATAGATTGAATTTGTACGTCCTGTATTTTCTAAACTTCAACAAGGAGTGTCACACAAATCTCTGTATACCCCAAAATACTTTAAAACGTAATGCCTACTAAGGTCATCTGCATCAAATACGATGTAATCAATACTAAGAATCTTTCAAATAAAATGCATTCATTCTTCCACTACAATGCTTGTACTTGCGTCACTCGAAGCAAAAATGCTGATCAAAGATTTGTTATTTAGGCTCAAATATCATTTACAAGTGTCGCTCAGTGCAGTGCAGTTTTATTATGGCGTCAATAAAGCCAATTTATTCCAATTCGCGAATATTAATCAGCCTCCTACCTGGTTTAGGGGCTATGATAGTATTGAGAATGGCAATACATCTATATAGACCAGATATGGAGGACGCTAACAACAGAGTCCACGACTTGCCCTTGGAGAAAATGTTAGACTGTTATGATTTCGTCATAGTGGGCGGAGGATCAGCTGGGGCCGTTCTAGCTAATAGACTCTCAGAGAATCCTCAATGGAATATACTTCTTCTAGAAGCAGGTCCCGATGAAAACGTTCTATCCGAAGTGCCTGTACTATTCCCAGTGTTACAAACTTCTGCGATCGATTGGCAGTTCGTGACAGAACCCAGTGATAATTATTGTTTAAGCATGATAGACAAACGGTGCAAGTGGCCGAGAGGCAAAGTGCTAGGTGGGTCCAGTGTACTAAACGCCATGCTGTATATTAGAGGCAATAAAAAGGACTACGATCTATGGGAACAAAAAGGTAATATAGGATGGTCTTACAAAGATATTCTTCCATACTTTCTAAAAGCAGAGGATATTAGAATACCTGGTTATGAGAATGATCCATACCATAGTACTGGTGGACCGCTAACTGTAGACTATTTCAACTATCAACAACCCATCACAGATAGGATTTTAGAAGCTGGAGCTCAATTAGGTTACCGTATAGTGGATGTGAATGGAGAAATGCAAACTGGCTTCACACGGTCCCATGCAACGGTACGTGATGGATTACGATGCAGCACAGCCAAAGCTTATCTCCGACCAGTCTCAAAACGCCCTAACCTCCATATTAGCTTACACTCTATCGTAGAAAAAGTGCTACTAGATGAAACTAAACGTGCATACGGAGTGAAATTCGTGAAACATGGTGTGCAAAGAATCGTGAAAGCGAATCGTGAAGTCATACTATCCGCTGGTGCTATTCAATCACCTCAGTTGCTCATGTTATCTGGCATAGGCAACGCTAAACATCTGAAAGAGATCGGCATATATCCAGTAGCTAATCTTCCCGGAGTGGGAGAAAACTTGCAGGACCATATAGCAATGGGTGGACATTCGTACTTATTTGACAATCCTAATGAGAATGGAACAGATTATTGTTTCAATCTCAACACAGTATTCTCAGTGGGTACTCTCATAGATTTTGCAGTTCACAAAACAGGTCTAATGTATAGCATGATGGAAGCTGAAGCCATGGCATTTGTCAACACTAAATATCAGGACCCGAATGAAGATTATCCAGATATACAACTGTTTATCGCTCCAACTGCGGATAATTTAGATGGTGGCTTATTTGGTAAAAGGGCTAATGGATTGACTGACGAAGCTTATGCAGAATTATACGAAGATATTTTGTATGACTCTTCGTTTTCTATAGTGCCCTTACTACTAAGACCGAAGAGCCGAGGTTTCCTAAGGCTTCGGGATGCCAATCCCATGACACCACCGAGAATCTATCCTAATTACTATTCACATCCAGATGATGTTAAAATTATGGTAAGTTTATTGTTTTGTTTTCATATTTTAAAGCTATAAATTACCTAAGGACATTAAAATTCGAAATACGTACGAGTATAAGCATATGCCTTATTTGTATGTGGAGGTAAATGGTTGTCAATGAAGTGTTAGCGTATTTTATCAGGATAGGAAAAAACGGGGTTCCCAAATCTCTATCACCCCTCTAAAGCATATTAAATAGAACATAGTCCTACATTTAACATTACCTTTAGGAGGAACAGATATAAATATTGCATCGAATGAATGCGAACGCTGACAGGTAGAAGTGGCGCCATTTGGGTGAGGCCTATGTCCAACAGTGGATTAATACAGACTGATGATAGATGTACATAAACCTTATATTAAGCCATCAACCAATAATTTCAGATCGAAGGGGCCCGAATAGTGCAGTCCTTAACAGAACAACCAGCTTTGAAGGCGCTCAACACAAGGCCTAACCCCAACAGGAATCCAGGGTGTACAAAGCACGCGCTGATGTCAGATGAACACCTGGAGTGTCAAGCCAGACATCATTCTCTGACCATCTATCACCCTGTAGGCACATGTGCTATGGGACCCCCTGCAGATCCCAATGCTGTGGTGGATCCTAGATTACGGGTATGCGAATTACAAAACAAACGAGAATCACTTTCATGATCATTGCGTTTTAAGCCGTAGGTACAATGGTGGAGTTAGTTATTCTATGCCCACCTTGAACCCTGTTAATCAGATAGTCAGTACCTATTGTCATATGGAACAAACCGTGTCGCCCTTAACAAATACTTTATTATTATTTACATATTAATTGAGTTTAAAAAAATGGAATGGAGATGAACTTACGATCTGTTACCAATATTATGTATCGAACGCTTGCTGGTCAGTTAGATATGCTATATATATATATGTATGATATGGCATGTCTCCGAGGTACTGTTCAACCCGAATGTCTTGATTGACATAGCTGTTGTTTTATCCGACTCTTATTGACCTATATAACAAAATCTGGTAACTGAATAGTGATAAGTATTAACTAAGCAATGCGTATCTGTAATTTTTCAGGTTTATGGTGTAAGAAACCTTAGAGTGATCGATGGAAGCATCATGCCAACAATTGTGAATGGAAACACTAACGCCCCCATCATAATGATAGCTGAAAAAGCAGCCGACATGATCAAGGAAGACTGGGCACAAGCCAATGATATACCAAACATATGCAAGTACCCAACTTACTACAGAAACAATGAAGAAAAAGCTACAGGCAAGAGTGCTGTTGAAAAATCAAGCGAACCGAAAGCAACACCGGATTTCTTCAATGAAACAGCTAATCTCTTCTCTAACATATTAGGGGAAAATCTTTACAAAACCCCCTTAATCACATTCAGTAATCCTAAACCATCTAAAGTCAAGAAACAAAAGGCAGCAGATGGTAATCGCAATAGTAAAATTAAGATTAATGATAAAACTAAAGAACTTCCTAAGCTCGCAAGTCCTGTTTACGAAGAGTCCCGAAACTTCCCTAATTATTATCCACGTAATCATTTACTTAATTATCCAGAACTGCCATCATATCCTCCATCTCTTTACCCAGGTCCCATAGGTTTGCCAGGATTGAAAAGACCGCAAAAGTTACCAAAAAAGACTCTTTTAAACAATCTATTCCCAAACTTTGGTAAGAAAACCACACCACTGTCGCAGTTACTTTATCCTAAGGAGAATTATGAGGAACCTTACTATGAAGTTGACCCTAACTACAGTGGGGTAACGGAGAATTCATGCAGAGTCTGGTTATACTATAATGGTAATAAATACGAAGTTATATTGTAGAATAAATAAGCGTTTTACGAAAACTTTATTGTTTTAATTCCATGTCTAATGACTATACTTGTTAACGGAATAGGCTGTAGATCCTCACCTTGAAGAATCTTCACAACTTTTCAGCCTACACTCACATCCATTACATTCTCATGCATGCTCTTCTGTTGTTCACACTACATATACCTGCGTAATGCAAGGTGGTTTTGGCATATGAAGCGGATGAATGAAAGAAGGGTTACGAAAGGAATCTATCTAGATAAGTTGGATAGTTGGAAGGTATTCTCATTTATTCTAACACCTAAGATCGATGTATAAAAAATATTTTAACTAATAAGGTTCTAACCAATGATCTGAAATACTAAACTAGGACACACCTAAACAGCATAACACATTATACAAAGGTTGAAATTACATCACATTTTAACGATAATAACAAGCCTACTAGTAGTATGCTATAAGCAATAAATATGTGTTTTGCTAAGGTTTCTTAGAACATTCACCTTTTACTATCCTTATGAAATGATCTTGTGGCAAAATGATTCGTGAACACGAAGCTGCCTTTAGCTATTATTATGGCCATTACTTTCATTCTTGTTGGCCGTTATTAGTCCATCTTAGTAGGTTTAAAAATATTATTAATACTAGCGAAAATACAACTTATATTTGATGCTGACACAGACGACGATAATGTTTAAAACATCAGCAGCATCATCAAAGCAGAAGAAAATCGTAGTTCTTAACCCTGCCAGACAGAGGAATTGAACCTGAGAACTCATGATTAGCGTTTAGGTGGTTAATCAATTGCCACAAGGATGTTGTCATCTTCACTTCTTTTCATATTTTCTCACTATATGCTGCCAAGAGTCACGCAACAAAAACACACTGAGGTTCTTACTACTCATTCAAAGATCTTGGACACAAAAGTTATGGGCGTATTTTTAACAATTCCCTAAGTATTAGTTGTCTATAGTCTATTTCTATTTCAAAGAGACATCTTTATGCTATTTCAACGAATATAGCTCATTTATCAGTTTAATCAGTAACCCTAGAGTAACCTTATGTATGATGCATTGTCATTATAGTTTTCTATGATGTAATAGATATGCTAATACTAGTTTCTTGTCATGATATGGGTCAGGGCATCTGTCGTTATTCTGGACTTAGGAGAAACATTTACGACTATTAAACATTGCAAGGTAGGCAGAGGTTTAACTGGCTATCTATGAAACAGCTGAGTTAGTGATTCTATTACTACGTCAAACACTCACGTTAATCAGAAAAACAGTATCTCTCGGTATCAGCAGGTCTTGAGTTCGATTCCCGGTGGAGGCAGAGTTAAGAACTACGCTTCGTCTGCTTTATACTTTATATGTATTTATCGATATATATTTGTTTAATATACGTTAAGTAGTACCCTTAACTCGAATCCTAAATGAACTTACCAAGGAGCTAGTTCAATTAGTGTAATAGTGACCCAAATATTATTAATAATAATAGTGACAGGTAGTAAACCGTTTTACCATTTACAAGTTTTACTAAAGTTTTTATTTCATTCTGAACTATTATTATACTGTTCCTGTACATTATATTAGCCAATTCCTACATAAACTTTTGAGGTTATTGGGCAAAGAGTTGACAATCTATATTTGATTTGATATGCATAGGAATTAAGGAGTCTAGATAGTACTAGAGAATTTTGTTCGTTAAACTATCGGCATAAGCTACATGCTAAATATTCAGAATAAGTCTTCCAACAATCTCTCGTTATCCATTTCTCAACTAAACATCCCATTCATCTCTGGAATAGGAGTGAACTAGTTGTTTATGAGCGTTATATAAATAAGGAGAGAAAATAATTTAAGTTTTAATAAATATAAGGAACGTCCGAAGAAATAAAGTCGAAACTTTGAATGAATTTCTTGATAAGCTAATTTATATCTATCAACTAAAAGTAACTGTATACATACGTATTTTTTTATTATTAAGAGTTGTGCAAAATATGATCATGAAGGTGATATTAAATATAATAGTGATTGGACTTTTAAGTTGGTTATTCAAATGTTATTCCGACTTTTTCAATCAGTGGCCAGCGGATGATTGGAACAAAATATTAACTTTGTCTAAAGGTAAGATTTTTTGTTACGTACCAATGTATTTTCTAAATTCTTATTAATGAATGGAGACTATAGGCTTAGCTAAATATTGATCCTGATCTGATGATATAACTGGTACGTCCTTTCGGGGTTTTAATGATGTCGAATTTGTTAATACCAAGTGCAGCTAATAAATAAAATTGTGCATTATAATTGATGAAAGATGTATGTATCTTCAGATTTATTAAAACTATTTCCTGTTTCAATTACATTAATTATGTAATATAAACAAAGGATTAAATAAATAAGTAATACCTTATTGTTTTAAATATTATCTTACTTTATTTTCCATGTAAAATTTGACCAAATCTATTATGCCTGCAATCTAAAAGTAACAAAATCAAATCAATATTTTAATAAATTTTGTTTCTTTTACTTCAGAAAAACTTGAATACGACTTCGTGATAGTGGGTGCTGGCACTGCAGGTTCTCATGTCGCCAATCGTCTGAGCAAAGAGTTCCCTACCTTCAGGATTTTATTGATAGAAGCTGGAGGAGACCCTGGGCTGATGAGTGAGGTGATTATATGAAGAATTTACATACGTATACATGAACTCAATGAGTGGAAAATTCTGAAGTCACATTTGGCATATAAACTTGGATTAAGTTGGTTTCTGCCAATATTCGTCGAAGCCTGCGTGATTTTTAGTTATTAACAAACTATAAATATTCTCTTAGTTATTACTAAATGCACTCAAAGTGTGTTGAAGAATATGTATATTTTTTTCTTTCTATTTTATTTACTTAATAAACTATTTTTCGACTTCATACCATAATGCTTTTGAATTTGGTCTTAATGTGTGAGAATATGATACGAATTTACAATTTCATTTTCAGGTTCCCGCCCTATTTGCTCTCAATTTCAACACAAGCGTGGATTGGAATTACAAGACAGAGCCTAGCAATCAATCATGTTTGGGTTTTGAGAAAAACTCCTGCGTTTGGAGCAAGGGAAAAGCATTAGGTGGATCCAACTCTATCAACGCTATGATTTATTTACGAGGCTTCCCACAAGATTATGAACGATGGAAAGATGAAGGTAACCATAACTGGGGATATAAGGATGTAAAACCTTATTTTGAACGTATAGAGGAAAATATGAAAGATTTGGATACTATAGAGTATACGCCGTACCATGATATAGTAAAAAAATCTTGGCGTGAAATAGGTGTTGAAGCAACAGAACCGAATATTAATAAAATGGGTACACAACGACTTAGAATGCTAATAAAACATGGCAAGAGATTCAATGTCGCTAAAAATAACCTAAAAGATATTTCTGCTAATGATAACGTACACTTGATGAAAAATAGTTTGGTTGAGCGGATGATAATAGACTCGGTTACAAAAAAGGTACAAAGCATCAAGATAAGGCATCAAAGTGGAGTTACTATACAAGTGGCTGCTAGAAAAGAAGTCATTTTATCAGCTGGTTCTATCGCTACTCCACAATTACTGATGCTCTCAGGTGTAGGAAGAAAAGAATATCTGAAAAAATTCGGTATAAAAGCAGTTATTGATATCCCTGTGGGTGAAAATTTACAAGATCACACGCTGTTCCCTTTGTATTTTAAAATTGGTAAACCGAATATTGATATAAATACATCAACAATTCTTATATTATTTAAATATCTGATGTTTCAACAAGGACCGTTATCGAATATTGGTCTCACTGATATGGTTTCTCTGATGAATACAAAGAACTTTTACGGGGAAACGAATGATAGCTATCCTGACTTACAAATCTATCACACTGTAATAGAAAAGTCAGATCCATTGTACACGAAAACTTACATGAAGCTTATCGGTTACAAAAACGAAGTTATAAAAGCTGTTGAGAAGATTAATAAAAACTATGCTATATTGGGAATATTTCCTTCAGTACTACGACCTCGTTCCAGAGGTCGAATCAAACTCAAAAATACTGACATAAATACTCCACCTGCAATAGAAGCTAACTACTTCGAACATCCTGATGACATTAATACAGCTATAAAAGGCATCAGAATAGTTCAAAAACTAGAGAAGACTCCAACGTTTGTAGATAATAAAATTGAACTATGTCAATTAGATATGAAGTTTTGTTCGAAATATAAATATGATACAGATTCATATTGGGAATGCTACATACGACATATGGCCACCACTCTTTACCATCCTGTTGGTACGGCTAAAATGGGAAACGGTACTGATGCAGTGGTGAACCAGGATCTTTTGGTACATGGACTGAAAAACCTAAGGATAGTCGACGCTAGTGTAATGCCTTTCATCACTACTGCTAATACTATGGGACCTACGCTGATGATTGCTGAAAAATCTATAGATATTATCAGAAAAAGATATAAACAGGATACAATTTGAAATAATGCCTGTAAAGAAATCATATTATTCTTGGCCTGCTAAGATAGGACATGAAATCCTAAAATGGGATACAATGAGGATATTGAAGACTTTCCGTTACTATGACTATTATTAAATGACCTAAGTTGTACTATTAAATATAAACAAATCTTTGTTTGGTTTAATTTTTTAAGTCTAAATTAAAGTGTGTAATATCACTACATAGTATAAAACAAAGTCGCTTTCTCGGTCCCTATGTCCGTTTGTATGCTTAAATCTTTGAAACTACGCAACGGATTTTGATGCGTTTTTTTTTAATAGATAGAGTGATTCAAGAGGAAGGTTTATATGTATAATAACATCCATTAAATAGTGGAGTACGCTATATATTTTATACCCGTGCGAAGCCGGAGCGGGTCACTAGTATTTACAAATTAGAATATAGACAGACAGACCACAAAATGGCAACAGACCTTTTCCTACCAAGCGTTCTCACATAGACATAATAATAAATGATCAAACATGAATGACATACTTGTTATACACTATCTTAATGTCTCTTGCACCATTAAGGTCAAAAGTTCATTTCAGAAACCTTGAACGGAGCCTTTCGTAACAAAAAAAAAACTTTTCATTGTTGCCAGTGGGAAATTTGACGAGCGTTAAACGCCATTGTTGAATAAGTCAACAAACCTAATTAATACGATATGGTCATCTTGTATTATGTAAGTACTAATATATTTATCGTGCAATATTTTTAGTTCTTTTCGTAACTTAAGGCACGCTTTACTCATTCAGTACATCCAAAGAAACCATGATTCTGTAATCACAGCGATGATCAAGTATGTTATGAAATATACCATGAAATTTGAGTATCAGACTATTAGACTTCGATCAACATTTGAATATTAGACGTCGATCAACAACTTTGTCATAATAACATAGGTATATTGTTACTCATTTCCCATTTAATAATCCCATGTTCTCAATGCGATTTATTTCTCAAGAAATTCTTTTTAAGTCCATCATCAGCAATATATGATATCAGGTTAAGATTTTTTGATTAGATTTTTAGCTAAAAAGATATTGGGTTCTATTTGTTCACTATTTGTTCTGTCCACCGATTCACATTTCATTTACATGTACTATAAATCTACATGTAAATATACGTGTCATAACATGTACCTTTCATTCTAAACGCAAGTTGTCACCAGCGGATGTTCACACATAATGATCTGTGCAAATGACAGTTCTTTTCGCAACAATCACGCTCCTATTACATTGTTTGGGTTGCTCAAATCACATGCCTATCAAATACGCATTTGCAATCAATCCGTCAACGTGAAATGAGAATACTCGTCACGATTGTCAAACCCTTTTGATGAAGGCAGAGGCTTGATAAACTACCTTTGAGAAGGTAAAGTTACAAACCCGTAAAGTTTGTCCCGTGCTAGCCCGTTCTTTCCGACATGTTGTAGGAGGCGACTAAGGGACTAGGAGTGAATGAAATCTGTCGGGAGATGGGCTAGCAACCTATCACCAATATTCCATATGACATCACAACCCAAATATTTATGCTAAATAGTGACTTAGAAGAAACTAAATTTCCGAGGTACTGTCCACTCCGAAAGGGAATAAAGGACGTGAATGTATATGTATGTATAAGTTACAAAGAGTTATTAATACAAATTATACTTTTGTCCATCCTTTTCGAGACGGTCTCTTAGGTCACATTTAGCATTATTATAGTAGTTGTGATAGCATAAATATTAGAGGAAGAAAAGCAGCTAATTAGCATAATAGTTCCTGTAATAAGAAACCCACCAATATTTATTATTTCACCACCTTTCGAAAGGATAATAAATAACGTCTCAATCAATAAGCTTACGAAGTTTAAATATTGTATACACTAAACTTCGGCCTACCACATTAAGATTAAGGACGCAATATACAAAACAATCAATGGATCGTTGCGTCTACTAATTAATAATCGTTAAAATTATGCTAATATTCGAATTACGAAAAGGAGGACACCTGACAAACACGAAAGACAACTTTTGACAGAAACATCCAAACAATAGATTAAGATGTAGGCTTCTTCATGTTTCAAAACTGACAGAGGTCACGGATAGCGCCATTGTTACGTCTAGGACGTAATAGGAATGCAACTAGTTGTCTTTCTGCTCTGTATGATGACTTTAAGCAGCGTAATTTGTGATATGGTTTAAAACTGCATTACATACTTACACATATAAAATTACAAGCTTATCTATTAAAAGTACTTATTAAGATTATGATGATGACGTGATGAAGGTGCCGGATTAATTGATTCACCTAAATACCCAGAAAGAGTTTATATTCATGGCGCCGATCATCTTCTAGATTTCATATACTACGCCTACTAAGTACCAGGTACAATAACAATATTATTCTATTGAAGACTGTCTTGTGCTAATATGGGACGTAAAAGAATGCAAAGTAGCTGCCATATTTGTCGTAGGACGCGACTAAGGAACTAAGTGTAAATGGAATCTATGGGCGATGGGCCACAACCTGTCATTAATGTTCCATATAACATCACAACCCTAATATTCATGCTATAAGTAAAGATATTATCGTCTGTAAGGTTCTGTCCCTTCCTTATAATACATAGTATATATATGTGTGTGTGTATGTAAATATATTCTAGACTATCGTGGTACAAATTATTACATTACAAGTTTTATTTACACAATTAGTGAGAGTGAATGGATCCCACTAAGAGCTAAGCGGTTGACTCGTACGTTTCGACCTTCAGCCATTCCAGTCAAACCAGAACTTTACCACATGGTTAGAAATGTTGGACCTGTCTTTTTGCCCTAGCTGTTAGTGGGCGTGACAGTTATATGCATTTTGTGCTAATATTTTTCAACAATATTTAATATTTTTCAAGAACATATGGAGCGTATGTGTTTTATTATGCAAGAGAATGACGAAAATAGAAAGGGAGGTGAGAAAACTTATCTATTCTACAAACTTACATATATTCACGCATCTACGTCTCCAATGGGATAGGCAGAGACTATCGATCGCCATCTGGAAATATACTGGCAAATCTCTTTTGCTTCACTCAGACCCATTAACTTTCTCATGCATGTTCTTCTGTTCTTTACACTACGTACACCCTTAAATAAGTTAAGTCTATTCTGCGTAATAAAAAAACTCACTGGACCCGTTGACATGGAATACTGCCTAATAAGTTAAGATTCTGGTGGTCAGGGAATGAGCAGGCCGCATCCAACCTTACCGTTTATTCAGAAAATTGGAGCCGGTAAAGCAAATGTATACTATACAAATATGTATATACGGCTAACCCTCGAAATAACTTCCTACTACTACTTTAATTACTAGAATTGCTTTGTTTCAATCTCACTTTTTACGACACATAAGAATTTTTCATATCTACCGTGACATTGAGTCAACTAAATGGTAAACATTAAATTTAAGGGCCTGATTATGTATGTGCCATAGAAATAATAGTTAAAACTTCAAGAGGCTTTATAATAATGTGCTGTTTAAAAATTCCAATCATGATAACTGTTTAATTGATTACATTATCAAGATTACTCATCTGTGGTTGCATGCAATAAGCGGCATTGAATTTGTGCAATTAAAACATTAGAAAACAATACGCATCTTCAATTAATTTATTATATTTTGTTATTATTCTTCTAATGTACTTTGCTAAATAAAAATAAAGGGGTGTTAGTAAAAGGTTTACAGTACAACAATAATTTCGACAAATTACACCAGACGTACAATGTAAAAACCAAGTACTTAGGTCTAATAGAATAGGTGGTGAACCCTACCACTTTTGGGTATCACATAAGTAAGAAAAAGCGCAGAAGCCTCCATATTATATACATTAAAAGCACAACATTTGAGTTATCCTGTAGAAAAACTAGGGTTCAAAATACGATTCTAGCTAAGGTTTTATACACAGAAATGAAGTTTCAAATACAAAATACAAGACGGTCCATTGATGGCAATGTTTCAAGTTTCAAGCGGATCTTCAATACGAAAAAAACAAACAAAATTTCACAATACTCCGATAATGAACTTAACTGGTTCTGAATATTGAAGAGTATGCCGCATTAGCATAATTGAAACTAAAGGTCGCGAAACTTAATTCGAAGCTTGGGTTGAGAGATTTATTTCTAAACGATTTTTTAGTCACATGTTGTAACTTAGAAAAAACATGTGATCAATATGATGACCTTGCTTTTTCCAAAGCTCACGGCGATTAAGCGTAAAAAGTAATGTCTTGACACTGATTTAGCATGACATCCATCATTATTGTTTATACTTAAGTGCATATTAGATTAACTTTAAACTTGTGATCGACCTAAAGTTAGGTAAGGTTTTAGAGTGATTTTGAAAGCCTATGATTTGGTTTATTCGAGTAAAATTTTCAGATGAAAGTTGAATTGATTCATAAAACCTTTCTTTTGGATTTACAGGGAGTTTGCATACATTAACGTTCTTAAATCCCTTTCGGGGTGAACATAACCTCGGAGACATAAAACCATCTCATTGGTCACTCTTTAAGCATATTGAGATTTTGGTTTCATATGGAACAATGGTAACGGATTGCTAGTCCATCGCCTAATAGATTCCATTTACCAACATGGAGTTTGATATAACATATATTTAGTTCACTTAGTTTGTGAAAGTGGCATATCTGTATAGAAATTAATAACATATGGTAAAACAACAACTCAACCTAGCAATTTTGGCACTTAATAAGAATGCAATTAAAAGTCTTTCTGCATATCAATTTGAATGTCATTGACCGTTAGGCGTATCTTATCGACTGACGGTAATTATAAGCTCATCACCATACACACTATAATATAAAACTTCCGATAATTAAGGAATCCTTCTATACAATCAGAGAATAGGTTTCGTCATATTTTAATTGTTAACTGTTGTTTTATATCCTTATGAATCTTTGCTTTTATGATTTGATCCGTCTAACTCGTTTCTGTTGTTACAAATGTTCCAGGTTCGATTCACTGGAATAAGTGATGCTTGTAAGTACTTTCAGGTCAAGCAAATAATGTTTTTATCTATGTATATAGTAGGACTTGTTTTCCGGAAGTGTATACTAAGAGTTGTGTCAAAGTAGTTAGGATTATGCCACCTTCCAGATACTACCAACTAATATTTACGTATTATAAAATATCTTAATTAATAATGTGTTAAAAGCAACATTTAAATATACATGGCTTAAGATATGCATTTTACGATAACTATATAAGACTCCAGGTTCATAATTGGTTAATCTACGTAATCAAATCTTAAATACTAACACTAGAAATAAATGTTACGCATGAAATCATATCATTCCCTAGCATCATCAGTCCACTTCTAGATTTATAACATATTTTATAAACGTTAGACTAAGCACACATAAATGACATATATGCTTATGTACTACAATGCACCACCACCAATTCATTAGCCGAACGGAACCGTCAAACGATTAGCCGCCTAGAGAGAATCATGACGAAAATCACATAGTGACATTGACCGTACATCCAAGTAGCTTTTGCATTGCACAATACAGTGCGTGGTGGCACCTAGATGGTTCGCCGGTGTAGTCTGTCGAGGTACGCCGAGCGAGGTAACTGTGAACTGTGAAAGTGATACATTGCTGGTTTTGTAGCGTCTTAAGAGCACGAGTGTGAGAACAGCGGGCATTGGATCAGGTATTGTTATGTTGTGTGTGATAGTGGATTTTTTAAGGGTGGTTTTGGGTAGTAAGGAAAAATAGGTGTTTTATAAGGATAATATTTTTTTGTTGTGGGAATAATAAAAGGAAGATTTCTGTTGCCCTTAATTACTAAAACATTAAAAATCAAGAATGGAAAATTTTGTCGGAATAGTTTTGTTTCTCTCTTATCAACCTTAATGATATTTTATCAAATATATTTACAAGTTTTTTTTTTATTCAATTAAAACGGAAATGTACCGGATGTTATTTTTAATTAATACATGTTTTAATAGCTTCTTTTAATAGATGAAAAGCTCGAAATTTATTTTACAAAATATTCATACTATGCTATTTATTATAAAGTAAATTCCATACTTATTTGGTGATTGTAAAAATTTTTTACCTAAAATGAACATTATACTAGCCTTAAAACAAACCGAAATAATTCTAAATGTTTACATTCAGATTGCAATAGTTAGAGCTCGTGTGTAAACACTATCTACATTCAAGCATTCACTTACGTGCCTATTGAGTAAGTTTGCGAATTGATTCTTGACCTTAGGAATCTAAAATTTTATGCAACACTAAATCTCTGATAACCAGAATCATTTTTTTTAGCTTTGTTAGTAAGAACTACAAAGTATAGCAATATATGCTCAATCTACAATATTTATAATACATTGTGATCTAGGAGATATTATTTCTGTAGGGCAATAAAGGATGAGAATGTGTGTGTATGTATATTAGTAAGAGTACAGTAGTATTTATTAAACTACCTAACTGTGAATCTGTTCCAGTCCTGTAATAACTACAAACTTAAATGCTTATGAACGTGTAACCAAAATTTATAAATATTAATGCATAATATATAATTATTATATAACACTACGTTTTTATCAAAGTATTTTTGCAACTATTATAATTTTACTTAGAACCTAAAAAATATTTTTGGCTGTTCTACAAACAAAATATGTACAAATTATAACATAATGAAAACTTAAATCTAACAAAAAGTAAATAATTACACAGCGCCACTAGTGTCCTGAATTTGAGTTCCCAGAAGCAAAAGCCTTCAGCACAGTAGTAGCATTGCCCCGCCGGATAGCCAACGACAAGCTCTGGGACAAAACCCCCCGGAACGTCTATATAATATTAGTAATAGTCCAAGGAGCCCAAAAATTATGATTAAAGAGTAATCAAGTCATAAGCATGCATAAGAGGCAGTCGTGTTTAGATTTTACTAAATCTTTAGGCTTTAGTTACACATTTAATATAGCTGATTAACAGAAATAATATTAACGTTAATCTTTTAAAATGTATCGTTTAACATGTGAAAATTGTTATTGAATGTAATTAAGATGAAATGAAGTTAAAACTCAACTGTTACTATCTACTTGGTTAGATGATATCTTTCCAGTTTAATTATAACTTTATAAATTGTTTTACGCTTCCGTTATCTTATGCGATAATATCTTATATTAATTAGCTAGATAAGTAATTCATAAAAAGGTTAACCAAACAATCATAATGTGCAATTAATGAATCAGTTATAATTATTTTAGTAGTACTTTTTATTATAATAGCAATTTATGTATGTAACTATACTGGAACTATTGTGTATACAATTTACTACTTCTACTTCAGCTAAGTTGATCATACTCCATATAAAAGCCATCACAACCTTTACTGTTATACTAACATATACACTTAAATAACTAAAAATCTAATCCTTACAATAATGTTAAGCGTTAGATAGAGATATATTGAATATAAGTTCATATCAAATTCTATTAAATTTCCACCTATTCCGAAAAGGCTTAAACGACATTATGTATAATATATGTATGTTTAATACCTGAGTAAATGAACGCCTATCCAAATAAACCAACCTAACTAGCTTAGCCCAGTCTCGTTACCACAAACCGCGAGCTGACAAGAGCAATGAGAATAATTCAGGTCAAGTCCGATTTGGTCATCATTTTGACATTTTTTCTCTATCTTATGAACCGTAGGCAAATATGTGCACCACGTGTTGTTACCACATGAATGAAATATGGTGAATCATGGGTTTTCTCTAAAGACAACAGACAAACGCGTTAACGACCATTAATCCTTGCGGGGTAGTCAGAGGTTCAGGTGTCCATCCCCGCAATTGCGATGATAGTGATTCTAGGGTACTCAATGTGACAGGTGGTATTTCCATGCACTGACTATTATCTGTTCGGGGAACAGGTAGGTTTCCTCAACGATGTTTTCCCTCACCGCAGTTTTAGTTGGTTTTCTCTGTAAAGTGAAATGTGTATGTAGTTTTGTTACCCTCCTTGACATTATCGCTTTTTAATTTATTAGAAGATACGTTTCTTAAATTAATTTTCTCTGGTGTAGACCTGTTGAGGAGGTGTATGGGTGTCAACGAAGTGAAAGTGGTTTGTCAGGATCGGGACAGTTGGGGATCTCAGATCTACCCCTCTACATATTTAGTAGTATGTAGAGCTTTGATATATTTAATACAGGTATAAGAATGACAAATATAAGTAAGGTGGAAGGTTTTTACGTTAGGGATCGTGTAAATAAATCATATGACGTTCAAATAGGTGACTTATTTTAAAAGAATGACCTTAAAAGTATCTATAACCACCGGGTATGTATGCAGACGTGTAAGGATGGATGTTAATGAAACGAAAGTGTTTAGGATCGGGAAAAGTGTCAAAAAGCACGTGACATTAATATTTAATGGTGTTGACAGGCAAATGGAAAGTGTGATTGAAAAGCCAAGCACGTATTGAGGTATCTATTGTAAATAATCTATTAGGTGATGGGTTAGCAACCTGACACGTTCATTGCTTTTTAGATATACATCACAACCGCGGTCGTATTTTTTAAGTGACAGCAAATGTATGTGTGCAATATTCTTACTTTACAAAAAAGATAGAAAAAAAAAAAAATATAGTAAAAAGGATAGAAGGGGTAAATGAGTCAATCCAAGAGAAAACAACGATTAAGATACTCAATCTTATTAAGGAAACATGAATCTGTGATCTCTGCCTACCCCTTAATAGGGGAATACACGATGCGTGTACAAACATACATGTAAAGTAGAATAGCCCATTTCTATATAATTGAATAAGTGACTCCATTTAAATGACAAATACTTTATGATAACAAGTCAATATGTCAAACAGGTTCATGTCAAATATTTTAAAAACCACTTAATATTGACCTTCAATTCATATCAAAGTTTGGCTATTAGGTGTTTTCGGTATTGTGGTTCATTAAAAAGATCATTTACACGTAAATCAAGTTCACAGCTGTGCATTAATATGTAATTTGATACTTAACACTATTTTTCCCACGACTTTGCTTGGACCAAGTAATTTTTGTGTTTTCACTATTTATTGACAGATAAGGCAACTAGTTGTCATTATTTTTAGGTCCCCGACAGGACAAATGCTACAACTACTGTATAGTATTATATTATCTGTGCTACAACGGTAAAACGCTTGCTATGGTAATAGTTGCCGTGAATGCATCAAACGTTATAATCCTAGTACGTTATAATGTATATAATTATGTTTTCTACAATAGTGTAACTGATTAAACACAATAAAATGTAGAAAGATCACATTAAAAAGCAATTTAGTTCGGTTTTCTATAGCACGGCTCTGAAATTTGGTTGCAATACGACGTATGGAATGAATTAACAAAAAAGAATAAACTAAAATACTCCATATCAAAGTATAGTTGTTGCTAATCAAAAATTACAAGACTCTTACACGAAATCTGTAATTGCGTCATGGTCGTGTATATTGATTTTGGGTTAATCTTGATAAGTGCAATTGAATTCGGAGCATTTTTACGAAATATTTGCATTAACATAGCTGTAGAAACAATAATGTTAAGGACATACCGTTTATTAATTTATGGTCTCAAATGACGATTCATATTTTTTAATGTCTGTAAAGCAGAAGACTATACCAAGATCGAGGGAAATGAGGCTCTGTGATCTCAGTCTACCTTTAAGGGAACGTCACCTATATGTTTGACTACAAAGATCACATGTTTCTAATCTTCCTTATCTTGGCTGGCATTTTCAATGACATCCATACACCATTATCCATAATATTTAGTGGGTTATAAGTACTTTCAATAGCCCACTTTTGCAGCACGCCTATTTAAGCATCATACACTTATATATTATAGTGTTTCACATCTCTTCCATATACTCTTACTGCTTTTGACGACCTCCGTGGCGTGATTGGTTGAGAACCTGAACGCTAATCGTGAGGTCCCGGATTCGATTCCCGGTAGAGGCAGAATTAAGAACTACGCTTTTCTTCTGCTTTCTAGTCTGGTTGTTGATGATATATAATATATATGCATTTATCTATATATAATATGTATATATTTCTTAAATATACGTTGACTAGTACCCTGAACACAAGTGTTTAATGTACTTACCAAGGGGCTGGTTCAATTGGTGTAAAATTGACCTAAATATTATTATTATACTTGTTGAAGGTATAATAATATTAATAATAAAAGCGTTTATTTACGGCCACAAAAACATACACAATAAATAACTTACAAACTAAGGGGTATAACTTGTGCATGTTATTGTCGCAGCAAAAGGGTTCTAACTCAGCTGGGTATGTTGATTCTGGTGGCAAACGCAACGCTGGTTTTATGTCAAAACCACTGGAGAGCAACGTTTATATTTTGAAGAAATATAGTGCTACGTAATAGATAAATAGAGTGCCACGTAAATAAACAGTATAAAACATATACATATAATATATGTATGTAATATATGGAACCAATAATAAATTACGTAACCCGCGGTCACGTAGGCAGGAATTTCCAAAATCCACAGACATTCTTAATTTAGCACGCGGATGTCGGAAAAAAAAAGTGTGAAGAACCTGTAGTCACCGCACTTTCATTATCTGAAACCTGTTTCGAATAATGACAAGTCGTACATTGCGTCATATTAAGAATTAAGGAACCACGGTATATTGACCTGATATAGGGAAGTATTGCGACACATTTCCATATACATACATACACATCACACCTGATTCCCTCTAGAGGGGTAGGCAGAGATCACGGATCCCCATTTGTCCCGATCCTGACAGACCACTTTCGCTTCATTGAGACATTTCCAGTAGATATTTAACTAATTTGTGTAACTTTAATGTAGATTTGTACAATAAAAGTTCAAATTATCAATATTTACATCACCGGGAATCGAACCCATAACCTATCCTTAGAGTTTAAACCGTATATACAGTATGTAAATACAGACTTATCATTTAGTAAAAAAAAACTTTTTATCATATTATATATACACCCATTATAACTGCATCGTACGTGTATTTTAACTAATTAAAGTTGTACTTCTGAGCATAAATAAAAGTGTTTATTATATTAGAACAGTGCTAGTGCTAAACTGGTCAATGTGTATGCCTGTGACCCTTTTAAACGGTATGAAAGCGGTTCTGATGCGCATTTCTTGGTTAGTTGCATAACGTATGCCGTAAAGGGCATAGGCTATTCGATAGTTCAACAACTTTGTAATAAGGACGAAAGCGAGTCTAGAAATTCAAGTTTTAAACGAATAATCATTTAACAAGAAAGCAATACATGCAGAGAATATCAGGCACGTAAAAAAGTTAATAACTAATTAAAAATAAAATGCGTAAATCATTAAAAACAATGTTTCCGCCCGGGATCGAACCGGGGGCCTTCTGCGTGTTAGGCAGATGTGATAACCGCTACACCACGGAAACTGATTGCTGAGGTACCGAAAATAACAACCAGATTACGGGGCAAGTCTGTGTGCTTTGAAGAAGAAGGATGGTGGTATACGGCCCATTGCAGTCGGCAACACTATACGCCGCGTTGTGTCAAAGATCTGCTGTCGCCATATTGCACCAATTATCGGGCCTTATTTTGAACCTACACAGTTGGGATTTGGCACGCGCGGTGGGTGTGAAGCGGCAGTGCATGCTGCGCGCACATTTTGCGAGCATGGCTCGGGTGAGGTCCTTTTGAAGGTTGACGTCAAGAATGCTTTCAACTCGGTAGATAGGGCTGCCTTGTTGGATCAGGTGAAAGAGAAAGTACCCAACATTTATAATTACATTTGGCAAAGTTATGGAAATCCATCAAAATTAATTTATAATCAAAATTTAATAAATTCATGTACTGGATGCCAACAAGGTGACCCTCTTGGTCCGGCTTTGTTCAGCCTGGCAATCCATCCACATATTGAAGCTCTTACGTCGGGCTTCAATGTGTGGTATCTGGACGATGGTACTATAGGAGGCGAAGCGACTGCCGTTCTAAGGGATTTAGAAAAAATTCAAAACAGTTTCTCATCTTTAGGTTTATCTCTAAATTCATCTAAATGCGAAATTTTCATCAATAATGCCATTCCAAACGAGACAAAACTCAACATCTTTGAAAAATTTGAATCAATAGCACCGGGCATTAAAATTTTGGATAAAAGTTCGCTTCTCCTCCTTGGTGCCCCTTTGAACTCCGATTCATCCGCTGCCTTCATCGAAACAAAAATGAAAAAATTCCTCGAATCTACTTCAATTTTAGAATCCATTAACCCTCATTTGGCTTATACAATAATAAAATTCTGTTTATTCGTTCCTAAATTCACATATTATCTCAGATGTTCAGAACTTTGGCGAAATATATCGGCTTTAAATAATTTAGATTCCCTTCTACGTGAAACACTTTCAAAGATTCTAAATTTAAATTTTGATGATGGCAGTTGGACCCAGGCCACTTTACCAATTCGGTTTGGTGGTCTTGGTATTCGGAGTGCGTCCAGTGTTGCTTTGCCAGCATTTCTGTCTTCGGCGCATGCTACTCAGGGTCTGCACGCAAAAATTATTCACGGGGCTTTGGGTTCGGTGCAGACGTCGGGTTTATCCGATGCCAGAATTGCTTGGCTGTCTCTGCTGGGGCAGGATGCCGAGCTTCCGTCAGGAGCCGTTTTTCAGAGGTCCTGGGATGATCCACTGTGCAGGCAGATTCAATTGTCCATAATTAATTCTGCTTCTAGTCCTGCACAGCGGGCGCGTCTCCGGGCTGCGGCTGAGCCTGAATCGGGGCTTTGGTTGAATGCATTGCCGTCTGAGAAGATTGGGACACTTCTAGATGGAACTACTTTCTGTCTGGGTGTGGGTTTGAGGCTCGGCGTAAGGATTAACGAAGTTCATCGCTGTGGTTGTGGGGCACGTGTTGACGAGTTTGGCCACCACGGGTTGTCTTGCCAGCGAAGCGCTGGTCGTCTGTCTCGACACTCAGCATTAAATGATATTATTCGTCGGGCCCTTGTCACCGCTCGTGTGCCGGCGGTGCTTGAGCCGTGTGGCTTGGCACGTGAGGATGGCAAGAGACCTGATGGAATGTCTTTGATGCCTTGGAAGAATGGCAGGGCACTTGTGTGGGACGCCACGTGCGTCGACACTTTGGCGCCCTGCTATTTGTCCAAGTCTGAGGTCGAGGCGGGAGCTGCGGCGGCGCTGGCTGAGAGTTTCAAGCGGCGAAAATATGGAAATTTAGTCAATGACTACTTTTTCGTTCCTTTCGCCGTTGAAACTCTTGGGACGTGGGGAGGCGAGGCACGACGTTTCGTAAAGGAGGTGTCTGTTCGCCTCTCCGAGGCCTGTGGTGATCCAAAGGCTGGCACTTACCTCGGCCAACGCATTAGCTTGGCCATTCAGAGAGGTAATGTTGCCAGTTTGTTGGGGACCGTGCCTTTCTCTGACAGCGATGAGTTAAAGGAGATATTTTTCCTTTAAAGTTTTATTTTATTTGTTTTCGTTTTTTTTTTTTTTTTAATTATTATTGTAAATATTAGTTTTATTTTGAATTGATTAAATAAATTCATATTTGGAAAAAAAAAAAAAAAAAAAAAAAAAACCAGATTACTCGCACCAAATCTTTATCATCTAATGACGTAATCTGACTCATTAAATCTTATAATCGCTGGTAACCTGCATACACCTATAAATATCATACTACGTATATTTATAGCGTCATAGAATTTGTATTTTTGTATAATAATAACCCATTTGTTCTGTGGAAAAATCCAGCGGATCTTTGAGAAACATTTCAATGTGTTATTTATCTTTATAGGATGAGATTCAATAACATTTCGGTGATATGGATGTAATACTTTGTAAATATTTTAATTAATTAAATCTCGTCCTAGGTACTATATAAAATTTAAGTATATATCTATTGTCTCCTAGAAAATTGTGTTTACCTCTAGCTCACTCGTATTATTACCAATATAACCTCTTTTATATTTTTAATGACACTATGATAATTAACATATGAATCGTATGAATACGTAACACAGAATTAAATTCATAAACTTTATTTATTAATACCTAAATCCTTCACGAACAACACGTGGATCATCTATCTCATTAATAATTAATGTCCGCATACTATTAAACACCGGATTTAAGATAAAACCACGGCCAAATTAAATCTCCATTAAGGGTAGGACAAGACGAGGTTTCTATGTTACACGCACTTAGAACAATAATTAAGAGTTAATTGCTGTGAAGATTGCATTTAGTTTTATGTCAAATCCGTGACATTAAATGCCACCTTAAAATAAGCTACCTTATGAGAATAAATGTAAATGTTTAGTGAGAATGTTCGTGGTTGATATTTCTGATTTATTAAGTAGATTTTATGGGTATTTACCTGTAAAGAAATATAACAACTATATAATTTTATTCGTTAGCTAGTTCGTTTAGCATATAATGGACTTCACCGTAGAGACACAATATCTCCGTGATCACTTTTAGTATTTAGCTTGTGATGGTATTGATATGGAACATTTGTGATAGGTAGCTAGTCAATTGCAAAAAAATATCTATATATTCTTGTCCTTTTGTAAATTTCTATAAAATCCCTGACAGGAACTAGTTACCTTAGTTACCATTGCATTTCCATCTCAGACAATTACTGGCTCAATAAACAAAAATTAAAACATTTACAGTCATATGATACACTATTCATCGAACAAGAAGCTACAAATATAATACAGGTGACCGTTACACAATTTCTTTTCGGACTTGTTCAACACAATACCTATAAATGCATGACCTTAAAGCGTCTTGAAACGCATGAGCATATTGCGGTGAGAAAAACTTATTATCTCTCGGACAAAGATAAAGCATTTTGCAACTCACTAAACATGGCAGAGGCTATTCATAAAAGGTTCGGGATATAACAACGATGCAATGCTAGGTATGTGTGTGCTTACTATACTATAGATAGTGTATTTGTATGTTATAGTTTTGGTTAGTTCAAGATAGTTTGTTTTATTGAAATTACCTAGTATTAAAACGCGTTAAGGGAGTGCTGACTAAATTTTTATTTGCAGAAGAATCGGCATCTGCCTATTACTCTCGATAGCTTTCTTTATCGTAGCAGTTATTTTTTTAGCAATTAACATACTAAAATTACATATTTATTATATATACATATATTTAACAAGAGAGTGTAGAAGTATTTTGGAAATGCAGATAATAATGTTTATTGGTATGTCACGTACATCCAGTTGGGAAGTTCATTTCATTTTAATAGACTTCAGGTCTTTTGGGTTCGCATCATTTGTCCTATCACTTAAGCCGCGGTCGCTCCATATAAATAAATATACACTCCTAATAACAAAACCATCAAATGAACTCTGACATAAAGAAATGTCATGATGACATTCTCAGATTTTGCAAGTTACATCAAACGCGCTCTTGGCATATTTGGTATGGCCGGTATCTACCCCTGTTATTATGCACTCAGTGCTAAATGGCCATAATTAAGACTGACTTGAGAAATCATAAACGCTACACATATTTCACCGAAGTCAGATGTCAAAGTATGACTTAAACTAATTCGTTTATTCACGTGCACTTTAAGTACTATATCTACTAAATTAATCTAAAATATCGGTAGAAGAATGACTTTAATTCAATAAAATTATTACAGGTATAATCGTGACTTTCAAATACATTTAGTTAATATTAATGTATTTTTTAGTATATACTCAGCAATTTCTAATTCCATTTACTTATAGACCAATAGTATTCCTACTTGTTCCATATATAGCCACGGCAACATAATTCCCTTTACCTCAAAACAAAAACTCCGTTGCCACTAGCGTGAACGTGATCCACCTCATGCAAACTCCGAGCATTACGCAAGGATTATGTCACAGCCCTCAATCGATGATGGTACAATGAAATGCCTCTTCAGCCAGTGTCCTTAAGAGCCTCTTTCGCTTACTGTTTGCTCGTTACGAAAGTGCATAATTTCGGAGTTGTTTGGTACGATCGCTTTTAAGGAGCTGTAAGAGATATGGTGTAGTTTGAGTTCAAGAGTACTTGGTGTTAATTTTGGCACGTCTCAATTGGGTATGAAATTGGTCTCAAGGGTTTTGGGACACTTTGTTTTAGATACAGTGTGAACATTTTGCAATTTATTTTGTAAATGTACTTATCTGCTATTTCAAATAATTGTTACAATTACTAGTCGTTAATGGCGATCCTAATTATCGTACATGATCATATTCCTTTAATACGTCTCCAGTAAAACCACATCATTCTGTTTCTCACCATGTTAATACAAAGAGAGATTTACCCGGTTATTAATTTATGAACACCAAAAAACAGAGCTTTTTATAAAAACTTATAAAAAACCTAATCTCCACCTATCACGATATGAAGTCAATGGCCCAAAACGTTTATTTTTTTTACCACATACCATATAAAATCACAATCTAAAAGGCCATTGAATCACTCCCGAAAAATCCCACGAAAAAAAATTGATTGATTGAAATTAGTATGAACCGAGCAAGATTCATTCGAAATAGGTAGAATAAAGGATCCGGTATACTGTAGCACTAATCAGTCCAACATTCGGAGGCAAGACGAGCCGACCTCGCAGGCTTTACAGTGAGTGAATTTGTTACTCTATTCTTGAATTAATATTTAGTAGAAACATTCCTAATTCGTGTAGTGTAACTGAAGTTTAAATGGTGTCAGTGCAGTTGAACAAAATTTGGTGCATAAATAGCATAAATAGGGGGCTATATATTTTTTTATTTACTATATAGAAGAATGCCAGTGTTTAATATTATTTCAAAAGGCACTAAGTATAAGGAGAGGTAGTAATGAAAACTAGAAATAAATAGCATTCTGAGATCTATAGCTCTATAGTGAAAAAAGTCTTATGTGTATATGTAATATTAGAAAAATCTTTGCTTAAGACAGCACCACATAGTATCCTTATTTACTTATGATTAATAACTGACGGGACTTATCGCGTAAGTTTTTACATAATAAAGTTACCTTTATTAACCCGACGTTTTAAACTTACGCGATAAGTTCCGTTAGTTATTAATCATGACTATAAATCGCGAATCTCTTAAAATCCTTATTTACTTGTTTGTAAAGGGGTGCTATTTTATCGTGATGACCATTTAGGGATGGGGCATGAGTATTGATAAAGGAAACATGGTTTGCCATAATTAAAGTATGAGTATGTACATAATTTTCCCTGCTCGTTCGTATGCAGCCTAGTCACGTTAGGTATGTAGGATACCCGTGTGACAGTTCCATTAGAATACTTAGTAATTACTATCTTTGGTTGTCACACGAATAATGACATTTAACTGGTTCACTCATTCACACGCTCCTCTTCCATTGTGGAGCGGAGTAACTCGATTTTGCTCTTTTTCTGATCGCTGCGTTTTTGTTATTATGTCATTTGTTGTGTAATGGTATATGATGTGTAATTTATAGAATAGTTTGATTTATCAGTTGCTTTTGTTGTATGAGATTGATAACAATATAACACACAGTTTTAGTGCAAGTATAATATCGTTTATACATACACAATGATTACTTATGGGAACTTCGATATACGTAGCGATTATTTGTTTCATCAAAGGCGATTGAATATTCTAAACATGTAGAGTTAAAATTATTTTAAAAAACTATAAACTTCATTTATTCAAATTTCTTCCTTCTAAAACTTCATCCGACGCATCTTAAGATGTTATAACAACAGACACGAATAATTTATATACATATTGTATTATTTTTAATGGAATAAATTTAGAATACCTGATGTCAATGTCATACAAATTCAGACTAGACCATTTTCACTGTGTCATTGTGTTTGTACGTCTTTGACCTTCGAATCGAGTAACAGGTCCGAATCATCTCACATATTTATCGTAAAATTAAGTAGGGATTTAACCTGACCTCTAAATTAACGGGCAGATTCATCTCATTTGAATTTTACGACAAATTCATAGTAACGTCAACAAGTTCAAGAGTAACTAATATTCTCGAAATGCCATACTATGTAGGTGTCAAATAGTGACTTGTAGCTAATAGTAATAGTGTAGTCTTAGAACATAAAACGGACTCATTTATTAATATTTACATAGTTAGTGTCCAACATAACTATTATGCAAGCACTGGCCATTTAAGCTTCTAGAATATCGCTAAAGAATAACTTTATAAATACTTTTTGTTTGTTTGTTTTCATATTTTAAAGTCTGTAAGTACTTACCTACTTATTTTTGAGTAAGTTCATTATATCGCAGAATAGTACAAGTTTTTGAAATAAATAACTTAGGTTCTTATTTATATGCAAAGGGTAGCAAAGAAAAATACCACAACTATTTCAATCCTTTACAAAGTAATTAAATTGACGTTTCACCATAAACAAACCAACTAACTACTAGTCATGGGTGTCAATAATACTCAGCACCCAAAGCTTGGGTAATTCACAATTTTTAACCTCGTCTTTCGTTGAATAAACCAAATTCTATCGTAATAATGCAAACACGCCTTTCATACTTGCTAGTGAGGCAACACATTTGTTCAATCGTGCAATATCGGCAATCGACTGATGAGAACTTTAGCACATCATTACTAATAAACATCGAATCGCTAAAAGTTTTAACATGGGTATGACGAGCTACCTACTGATCGTTTAGGTCGGTGGTCTATGAAATATAGTATACTAAACTGTTCCTGTTACTAAATGTTAAACTATTGTTTGTAAGAGTATGACTAAGCTTTATCATTTTTAGCTCTTGACTATTAGATACAAAGATGTGCATCATATGAATTTTAAAACAGTATTCAGATTACTTCATCTATATTCTATTATTCACACACCTACAAATTCTGTTGCAGTCGCATACAGGTTCTACATTTGATATTTATAGACACTTTCAAATTCAGCCTCTTTAGGTCGTTAATACAAAACTGCATTCATTTATTCTTTTTTATTTTAATTTTAATAGATGATCTTTACTCAGAATTTTATTTTAACGTATATTTTTAAATAAGTCTGAAGTGTCTATGCTAACTGCAACTAAAAACAGCTATATTAATATAATTATGATTGCATCAAAACAACCCTTTTCAATAACACTTCCTAAACAAATATTTTTACCATTTCAGCTCCCAGAAATGACTCTACTCTAACCAGACCAAAGAAAGCACTTAAAAATGGCTGTCGGGACGGTGGTAGCAGCGGCAGCGAAAAGCGCCCTCGCGATAGGCGGAATAGGCAAGCTCAGCTTCGTCCCCGTTATGTTGGCTGCCCTGGCCTTTTACAACTATGACCTCATGGACCCTGAGAACCAGCCATTCAACCAGAAGGTCCTGAGGAAGGAGTATGACTTCATAGTGGTCGGAGGAGGATCAGCTGGATCGGTAATGGCTAGTAGACTGTCGGAGGTTGGGAATTGGAATGTCTTGCTGTTGGAAGCAGGCGGTTACGAGAATGAGATTACGGATGTACCGCTCCTGTCGTTGTATTTGCATAAAAGTAAAATGGATTGGAGGTATAGGTGAGACTTGTTTTTGGTTTATTTTGCTATGATAACATATGTATGGAATGAATTATGTTCGAATTACCTCGTATTTGACAGTACAGGCAATTTTAAAGAGTCTTTCATCTTATTCAGATCGCTTTTGAGGATAAAAGTTAAGAATTCACAAAGCTTCATCTATCTCAAAAAATCTTAGAAAACTTTTCTTTAATTACCTTTTCATAAATACCCGTAAGGTGGCAGCTATTAAATCCCAGATCAGTTCGGTAAAGATACTGTTAGTTTTACTATTTCTGACATATTCGTGAAACAGAAACACAATAAACACTCAATCGAAACTTATGGCGCTTAAGTTAAAGTTATGTATTTCGCCTCCATTAATTAATGTGTGGCCTATGTTGTAATAGTCATGGCCACAAAACTAATATGTTGTTTAGTAGTAGTTTTATATCTTTTGTAAACATAAATTTGCAATAAGACTGACGTTTTGTGCGGTATGCGAAAATATTTATATTAATTTGGGTTTATATTAATTGTTCCATTGTAGCTTATTATTTCAAAGACTGTTGCCTCTTGTTTCAATATTTCGTAGAAGCTGACTAAGGGACTGTGGGTTAATATATTAGACGATGGGCTAGTATCCTGCCAGTGATGTTAATCCCATATACCAATCACAATCCTGATACCAAAAGTAAAAGTCAGTAAAGAAATACATAATATTATGTTTTTAACGTTATCGGAGGGGGATAATGGATGTAAATGAATTTTTGATCACTGCTTCTGATCTGATCATGTTGGATAGTTGCAGGCTATAAATCATCACAACATAGTATAAAACAAAGTCACTTTTTTGTCCCTTTGTATGCTTAAATCTTTGAAACAACGCAACGGATAGAGTGATTCAAGAGGAAGGTTTATATGTATAATAAGATTCATTAAATAGTGGAGTAGGCTATATATTTTACATCCGTGCGAAGCCGGAGCGGGTCACTAGTTAACGTATAAAACATTAACGTTATTGAGTACGTTCGATTCATTAGTTCAGAAAAGGAATAGTAGTTTAACTCCAACGCCCAATATTTCATCAATATCAAACAACAGCCATAATAAAACAATACCTATAAATAACTAAGTAGATAGCCCTTCAACATTTGCTCGTAAGCCTCTTGCCAATTTATCACACGTGCTTATTGGGTAACTTAACATTCGAGCTTGGAATGCGGTCTTTGATAAGATCATAATGGCCACATGGAAGACATTCAATCATTTTATCACTGAAACAACAAAACAAGTGATGGTCTACGTGACGAAATGGTTAATGGCTTGAAGACTTATAGAATGAAAGATTAAAGTGAAGTTTTAGGGTTCCAATCCCGGTGGAGGCAGCATTGTAGTTCTGTATTTATGTTATAAGAAGACTATACCAGTAATTCTTTGAATCGGGTTCATTAATGCCTATTAAACTATTTTATATCCTACCATTTTATATACAATGTATGATATAAAATAAATTATCTTTTGATTACGTAGACTAGCATTCTTACTACTTATAGATATGGTTCATGAATTCAGTGTAATACAGTCCTCTTTAAACAAAATAAAGTTGCGTAAATAACCATCTCTTCGAACATTCCAGAACCCAGCGTCAAGACTCGGCCTGCCAAGCCATGATTGACCAGCGCTGCTGCTGGACCAAGGGCAAGGTCCTCGGGGGCTCCTCAGTCCTCAACACCATGCTCTACATCAGAGGGAACCGGAGGGACTTCGACCAATGGGAGGCATTCGGCAACCCTGGCTGGGGATATGAGGATGTCCTGCCTTACTTCAAGAAGTCAGAGGACCAGAGGAATCCCTACTTGGCGAGGGATAAACGGCATCATGCTACTGGTGAGGATACGTAGGAATATAGTATTAGAGTTGTTGTGAATGACCGTGGTTGATAGCACAGCATTAAATAAATGAATATATAAATAATACAACGAATGAAGAAGGGTACGCTTCGCTTCGGTGGATTGGACATATTATGATTATGCAGAATGATAGTAAATTGACGAAAGGCTAAATTATATCTAAGCAAGGTGGAAGAGCGGTTACGTAGGGATTTGCACAGTAGACAAACAACAGTCAGATAGAGACAGTTTATGAGGTGTAAGAATGTTAAAAATACGAAATGGGGATCAGAAATTACTACCTAGCCCTCTTTAGGAAAACGGGTGTAAAGTGTATGTATATTTTACGAAGTTTTAATTTTACATCTGTACCCTATAAGAAATGGATAATAGAAAGCGCTCCCAATATGCAATGAAGATGAAAAATGTACTATCGTCTGTAATATCTATTGAATTGATTTGTTTTGATCGTTAGTCTTACTTAACGTTTGCAAAACAAAGGACCCATTATTTATCCAAACAGATGCTTTTGTGAATTATTACAAGCTTGAACAGATAAATATTGTGAATTATTAAAGAACACAATAATCCATAGTATTACCAAGTACTAGTCCTGTGTTAGTCAGGGACGTAAAGAGAATTCTAACTAGCTGCCGCCTTTCCCGGCATGTCATAGGAGACGACTAAAGGACTAGGGGTAAATAGAATATATTGGGCGCTGGGCTAGTAACCTGTCACCATGTGCCATTATGACATCGCAACCCCAATATTCATGCTAAAAAGTGGCCTAGGAGAAAGGTATCTGCGAGGTTCTGTCCGTCCCAACGAGACGATTAGAGGACGCGAATATTTTGAATGTACCAACTACTAATTCAATAGTTCTGCAGACATTTTATTGTTCTGTAGTAATTACATGTACACAGTGTATCGCAACATATCAACGTAGAAAGCGATTATATAAAGCCATATCCAATGTCTTTTGTTGCCTTAATTCGGCGTGATTAAGCTGTATGATGCTTGCACAGACTATATCAGCAAACGTATAGTATACGAGTACATACATACATACATACATATATGTATGTCACGCCTGTTTTCAATTAAATAAACTTCTCTATTTTGTTTGTGCAAGTAACAGAATTACTTTTATAGGATAGGGTTACTTAGAAATTAGGGATGTTTAGGGATTACTTAGACATAATTTTCAAGGGTCTTATAAATTAAGTGTTGCTCACTAAATTAGAACTTTCTGTTATGTTCCTGTTCTAATTTACAGCGTCATAAACGTGCTTGTAGCTTTTCTACTGTTTATTACATACAACTTTAGCAGATATAAGTAAATTTGGATTTATATTTGCTTGGTATTAACCATGTTTATCTTTAACTTCTATCACTACTGGATAGTGTTAGTTCAGAATCACCTATCCCTGACTGGACTGAATGATAAATATGTATAGTGTATGTTTCTTAGCTGAACATGCCTATCTATACTACCTTAAGCCACAATACATTGGTTGCTATTTACCAACACTAAGAGAATGGCAGTCAAATCGCTTTAGTCGTATGACATCTACGAAGCGACAAAGCATTTGCATGAAATGTATGGCGCCGTACTTATTGTGTGAGAGGCATATTAATTTGCAACCTACATGTAGGTAAAAGTAGGCTTTTAATAGTAGGTAGACGGTTTTAGGAGCTATGAAGAGATACTCGAATACCTTACATATATGTCCAAACCTAGGTAATAAAGTTGATATCAATTCTAGGTGATAAAAGGGATAACAATATCTGTAGTTATTATTATATCAAAGTTTTTAGTTTTGCGTGTGCAATATTTCTATTGGCAATCTCTTAACGAAAGGAAACTTCTAAGATACTTTATAGACGGTTGTTCGTGTATACTCGTATCATACACACAACACGACTATATTCCCTATCCGCGTAGCCAGAGGTTAAGTGGTTCAGATGAGCATTAAGATCATGTTTGGTCACGAGAAAACAACTTTTTACCTGTCATATTATGCACATAGGTAGGTAAAAGGTCAGGACACTATATTACCTAATATGGTCACGTATACTGAACCTTACGTGTACTTACTCATTCGTAAGTTTCGACATGTGTGTGAGTAAAATTAAGGAACCTAAAACAGTTGTGTAATTAAGTAATCACCTACGCACTGTATTGTACTCCTTACTTGGTACTCGCTATGTTAATACTTAATTTTCACTGTAATTATGAGACTACATTGTACATTCAATCATTTATTTAGGTCAACCATAATAATTAGAATAATTTTAACTTAAATCATTTAATGTAATTATAGAACTGTAAAATAGAATTTAAACGTGACATTTTTAATTATTATCGAGCCCATTGTAACAGATTATAATAAAAAGACAGACGCTTTCACGACCCTTGCGGTGTAGTTCGAAATTAGGATACCCATCCCCGTAATTACGGAAGTCGTAATTATATGGCCATTTCGAACCCACATGTTAACCCGATAGTCAGTACTCAATATAAGCCCAAGTAAGCCGCCATTTACAATACAAATAATAACCTATACCCTCTATATTTCAGGTGGTTTGTTAACCGTTCAAGACTCGCCTTACAACACTCCCATCGGCGCTGCCTTCCTACAAGCCGGCGAAGAGATGGGTTACGACATCCTTGACGTCAACGGGTACAAACAAACCGGTTACGGCTGGTATCAGTTCACCATACGACGAGGGACAAGATGTTCTGCCGCCAAAGCCTTTCTACGGCCGGTGAGACTGAGGAAAAACCTCCATATAGCTCTATTCTCACACGTGACCAAGATCCTGATAGATAAGGAGACGAAACAAGCCTATGGAGTAGAGTTCATCAGGAATGGAGATCACCAAGTGGTTTACGCGAAACGGGAAGTGATTTTGTCAGCTGGAGCGATCGCGTCTCCACATCTCTTGCTGTTATCTGGTGTGGGACCGAGACAGCATTTGGAGGAGATGAAAATAGATGTCTTGAAAGACTCTCCGGGTGTTGGTCAGAATCTTCAAGACCATATCGCTGTTGGCGGATTGGTGTTCCGGGTTGATTATCCTGTTAGTATTGTTATGAATCGGTTGGTGAATGCTAATACAGCTCTACGTTATGCTATCAAAGAAGACGGTCCTCTTACATCTAGTGTGGGGTTGGAAGTCGTTGCTTTTATTAATACTAAATATGCCAATGCTTCAGACGATTGGCCAGATATAGAGTTCATGATGACGTCAGCTTCGACGCCCTCTGACGGAGGAACTCAGGTTAAAAAGGCTCACGGTTTAACTGACGAGTTTTATAACGAAGTTTTCGGCGAAATCAATAACAAAGATGTCTTTGGTATATTCCCGATGATGTTAAGACCCAAAAGCCGCGGTTACATAAAACTTGCATCAAGGAATCCTTTAGAACATCCACTCATGTACCATAATTACTTGACACATCCCGATGATGTAGGTGTGTTAAGAGAAGGTGTGAAAGCGGCTATAGCGGTAGGTGAAACTCAAGCTATGAAACGATTTGGCGCAAGATTCCATTCAAAGCCAGTACCTAATTGCAAACATCTTCCTTTATATACTGACGAATACTGGGACTGCCTAATCAGACAATACACTATGACTATATACCACTTATCTTGTACTGCTAAAATGGGACCGGCAAGTGATCCTATGGCTGTAGTAGACCCTAGATTAAGAGTCTATGGTATTAAAGGACTGCGCGTGATAGACGCCAGTATTATGCCAGCAATCACCAATGGCAATATAAATGCTCCAACCATTATGATTGGTGAAAAGGGTGCAGATATGGTCAAAGAGGATTGGTTAGGAGGAGGTAGAAGGTCGCTCAGATGTTCCAGGTTTGAACAGTTAGGTCTAAGGAATCGAAACAATTACCTCTGTCCTATCCAAAGATGACGCTAATGGTAATTTTCTAGGTGCAATGATTTAGGGACAAATTGAACATTTTATGTTTGGTGGTAGGGTGGTTGAGAGAGGTACATTCTAGTCTACGAAAGGTGAATTCGTACTGTTAAAGTTACAATTAATATGCTAGATAATTAGTTAGTGTTTTTATAATTAGATAACTTAATAAGGGATGTTAAGTTCCAAAGTACAAAATAAACTGTTATTTTTTAATATTAAATACTTCTTAGAAAAGTGTGAACTGGTGTTTTCTTTACATTTTCCCATATTGATGTTTAATTAAAATAATAATATCATAACACACACACGCTTCCATTCCATAAAATTTACGATGTAATCAAAGCTGATCACGATAAGTCTCATGTATAGAAACTAGTGAACATGAAGTTGATTTACATGCAGAAAAGATGACTAGTTGCATACATACACATCACGCCTGATTTACCCCGTAGAAGGGTAGGCATCACAGATCCCCATCTGTCCTGATCTTGACATACCACTTTCGCTTCATTGATATTCATACACCTCCACCTACACACTATAGGTACAGCTAACGTCACCCTTTAACAATATGACGTTTATCTGACTGTCAGGTCTTATTGACTAGCTGTATTGCAGCAAAATAATGCCATCTATAGGTGCCGCACCGAACTCAAAATAACGCACTCTGCATCTGAAGTAAACTTTCTAAATTTCAGATAAATATGAATTTTACTCAGTAGATGGAGCTCTTTATTTTATTTTTTAAGTTAAGAGATGGCACTAGTGAACACAAAATTATAGGATATTCTGTATGTTCGAGTATGTGACTTTAATTTATTATCATGAGTGTTATATTATATACTTACTCTACAAATAAAAGTTAAGAAAAGGACCAGACATTTAAAACTTTACTAAATAAATTTTCAATTCGTAAATAAACTGACTCAAGTATGTTACCGAACAAAATTAATTAAAATATGTTGGTCATCTCAATTTATGATTATTAAAGAGGCAATGTGTTTACCGTTATAAGGCTTTGCAATATTATGCAAGAACAATTCTCCATGAGGATTAGTATAAATATATAAGGACTTTACTTAACATTTATGTCACTCAAGTTGCTGAACCAAGGGTTATACACTGAAGCTACGGTTTTAGCCTCTACCAAAGTATGTAATAACTTAAATTTTGGGTAGTTTGTAATAACAAGAAAACGGGAGCTTTACTACTCGATGTTACAATGATAAACGCGGTATGTCCCTTCTAACTGTTCAAATAAATGAATATCAAATTGGGTGCAAAATAGGAAATAGTACCTAAAAAAATAAATAATAAATCGTTAGGAGTACCTATAACCGCCGAGAGTGTATGAGAGGATGATGATAGGATGATGAATATCAATGAAGCGAAAGTGGTCTGTCAGGATCGGGACAAATGGGGATCCGTGATCTCTGACTACCTCTCTACAGGGAATCAGGCGTGATGTGTATGTATGTATGTATGCAAAATATTTAGTGAATAGTACCAAATGGGCATTAGCATTGAATGTAGACATGAACAAAAAGTCACCGAAGCTCTTCTACTTAAAAGCATAATACAAAATATTTACATATTATATGTAATTTTTGATTTGTCACATCAACTTTACGGCTCTTTACCAATCGGGGTAGTCAGAGTCTACACTAGAATAGAGTTACGTAAAAATTCTCGTTATCATAAAAGGTTTTGCGATGGTAAACAACTTAAAAAACTTACGGTAAAAAACTTTGTTACCTTAAAGTTATTAAGATATAAATGTGGAATTTATCTCTATCTTAAAGTAACCTGACCACAATTAATTTTAAATATTTAAAAGTTTATAATTATATTTCCCGTTAATTCTAATTACATGTTACTACTTTTTTGTATTAATTCCATCTGGATTCTGTATCTTATATACCAATCGCTCAAATATAAAATCCGCGTGGCAATGTTGCCAGCATCTTGGGCACTCTCCCTGTTGGCAGTGATTTGCCACAAATATTTTATGTATAGTTTTATTATTAATTTATTTATAAATATATTTAGTATAACAAGTTAGTTAGTTCTTTTTTATATTCATGTGAATACAGTTGTAAAAAAATGAAATCGGCAACTAACTTTTGACATTACCAATCCACATCATTCCATCCCTAGCGTTTGAGACAAACAAAAGACAATACATGTACATAAAAGACTTCCGTGTTACATGCAGTGCCATTCTACATGTCATTTAATTCCATGCCATTTGTCAAGTGGAAGAAAGGAGGTCACTTGCAAGTCTAGAAAACAGGAGATCATTAAAATTTACATAAGTCTAGTCGATGGACTACCTATGGCCGTCGCATGGCTATAATGTCAAAATTTTGACATAATGTTACGGCTTATACTATAACGTTACGTGGAAGACATTTAAACGTTTGAAATATTAAGTTAGCAACGTTTAATTGACAGTCATAATTTTTATCAAAATAAATCATAACTTATCGTTGTAATAATAATTGTATAGTTTCATCTGAACGTAGTAATGTATTTTTTAAGAACTATTCTTACAACCTTTATTGTCATACTTCGATTGGTTTTCTATTGTTTACGTACACATATCACATCTATTATTCCCGAACGAATAGACAGAAACTTTAAACTATAACCCTATTTTGGGAATTAATGGGATTATTTAGCAATAGAAAGTCTACCAATAGGTAGTAATTTTAATACGTTCGTCCGAGTCTTCAGTCATCACTTTTGACAGAGTACAAAATAATATTTGTACAGGGTTGTCAAAAAGAAAACAAATTTATGCATTGCAAAATCGTCACTCCTATGTAAACATTGTCTAAGCCTATCTTTACTTTTCAAACGATCGAATGGGAAACGTTACCATGGTAATCACTAAAGTTAGTAATATGGATTTAAAAAAATGACGTACATACAAAAGTAAATATAATTTGGTAATAGATTGTTACCCTCAAAAATCCAGGTTGATCATAAAAAGATGCATTACGTATGTGTCGTCACATCTCTGTCCTACTTAAAATGCACACTTTATTTAAAAAGAGCTGTTTATCAACAGCGCATTTCCTCGTTTCTGTCAATTGCTTATTTTTGCATATAGATGGCGGCATTGTGTCAATATTGGCATATTCAAATGTAAAAGCTACACAAAAATATACTCTTTTATTGTAACATATCTTGTGTATATGAGAGTCTATTCCATTTAACATAAAGGATTTATGAGAAATACATAGAATAATTAAAATACATTTACGAAATGCGTCGACTACTACGGTGTGGGAAAACATTGTGAGGAAACCTACCTGTTCCCCAAACACGTAATAGTTAGTACTTGCAAATGGTGACATGGCTTACCACCTGTCACATTGAGTATTGACTATCTATGTGACCGTAGAATTACTACCTTCGCAATTGCGAAGATAGACACCTGAACCTTTGACTACCCCGCAAGGGTGAATAGTCGTGAACGCGTTTGTCTTTTTTTGATTTATGTGAATGAGACTACATTTATTTAAACAGACTCACGCGTTACATTCATAATTCGACAATAGTGTGAATTGGAGAAATTAGTACATTACAATTTTTGGAGCTTAATTATCTCTTAAGTTTATACATACATACATACGCTTCACAACTTGTGTCTACACACTCCCTTTTTTATTATCGCTGGGTAGTCAGAAGCTTCAATGCCCATCTCCGAAATTTCGGAGGCATGTTAGGTATGGCTCATTCGAAGCCCGCGTATCACTAGATAGACAGCCCCCAACGTGATAGGTAGTAAACGTATCGCCGTATATAGGCACTGACTATTATCTATCCTGAGGGATAGGGAGGTTTCCTCACGTTTCCCTCACCGTTTGCGACTGTAAAGTATGTACGTAAATGAAAAACACATTTTAAATTTCATTCATTGGTACATGCCAGAGTCGGGATTCGAACCTAGGACGTTTCTTATACGAAGTCCGAGGTCTAACCCACTGGGCTACAGCCGCTTATAATCTTAAGTTTATGCTAAGCCAAAAAATACAAAGAATATTTACATTCATTATTAACTACTACAACAAGAGTACTAAATTGTTTTTTTTAACTTACTCGGAAAAACTAATTACAAATCTATTTTAAGCAAGTCAACAATCATTATTCAACTTTTTACCCGCGGATGGCTATTTTCGGATAGAGTTTTAACTAGTCTGAAATGTTGTGTACTTAAAACAATTATATATCGTGATTTTATTGATAAAATATTTCCTGATTAAGCAATTGCTCAACAATAAAAACTGATAGACTTACATACATACATGCATACACATCATGCCTGATTCCCTGTTCAGGGGTAGGCAGAGATCACGGATCCCCATTTGTCCCGATCCTGACAGACCACTTACGCTTCATTGACACTCATACATCTTCTCATACACACTCGGCGGTTATATGTACTCCTAACATCACTCTTTTTCAATATAGCGTCTATCAGACTGTCATATGTTTTTAAGTATTAATACTTTTTAACACAATGACTGACACAGTAGAATAATATTAATATTATAATATTCATATTTGGACATTATTACACCAATTGAACTAGCCCCTTGTCACAGATAATATAATACTATACCCCTTGTTAAGTACATTTAAGACTTGTGTTAAGGGTACTAGTCAATGTATATTTAAGAAATGTATGCATATTATATATAGATAAATACATATATAGCACATACAATGAAAGACCAGACTGGAAAGCAGTAGAAAAGCGCAGTTCTTAACTCTGACGCCACCGGGAATCGAACCCGGGACCCCACGATTAGCGTTCAGGTGTCTAACCGATCGCGCCACGCAGGTCGTCAGAATACAACAGTAAGTAGTATTTTGAAAAGTAGTACAATGCATAACGCGACCTTTACTCTTTCAAATAGACCAAGAATTACTTAACATCACTTTATAACAAGTAATTTCACATATGACGCAACAATGTAATAAGTAAGTACACATAACTACAGTCAACGTAACCAACCACTTTATTATGACCTCTCTGATCTATGGAACTGAAAAGAAATAGAGGTCATTCACACATGAGAAGGTTGTGTGGCGAATGAACTCAAAAAACGGAAATCAAAATCCAAAAGTTCCGAATTAAGGCCAGCTCTGTTAATGTAAAAAGAATGTATAATACATTATAATATTAAATAAATTACGAGAGTGTTACCAAATTGTGCGCCATTTAAATAAAAATGGCGTTTCGAAAATCCTATTTGTCTTACGGTGATCAGTAAGTGGTAACATATTTTTATTTTCGAAAACTAAGATGATTAAGTTCTCTATACGAAGATTATTTATCAAATTTTTGGGAATAAATCAAGCATATTTCATCGAATTATTTATAAGTTATCAAATATATGATTTATTGCATAACTATAATCGTAAATATTTTTCATATTTTTGAAAAGATAACTCTTATTTGCCAATATCATAAGTCAAATTGAATGTAATTTATTTATTATTTAGACAAAGCGGGGTAGTCAGAGGTTAAATGTCTATCTCCACAGTTGCAAAGGTAGTAATTATATGGCCACCTCGAACGCACTTGTTGACCAGATAGTCAGTACTCAATGTACCAGGTAAGCCATGTAAGCCATTCTGTTTCGGGGAACAGGTAGATTTCCTCACGATGTTCTCCCTCACCTGAATATTCGACGCATTTCGTAAATGTAGTTTTATTACATTTGTGAAGATACTTATTGTCTTATTTTTTATTTATCTATTGAGTAAACAACTGTATTCGAGTATGCTTGCGCACCTAATCCTCATTACTTCGCCGGACATCGAACCAGGCACAAAAGCCTCTCGGAAACGTACAAACTATTCAATAACTCTATCAGTCACTCTTCAAGCTTAGGGTTGAGCTACACTGTGCGCTAGTTTACAGGTTCACCGCTTACAAATTCAATATAAATAAATATAGTGCATGAAAACACATCCATACAATCGCAAGTGTGAAAAGTTTTTAATACTTGAGTGGACAAGACAAAAATAACTGAAATACATTCGCCACAATACAATTATAGTCAAAATATAAGGTTTAAAAATACTAGTTATAAGCCCCTAATCTCCTATTCATCTCGCTTATTAGATACGGAATAGTATGGTGTAGTACTCTCTAGATATCATACTGGTCACCTTAATCTCCTAGTTCCATAGTTACCACACATCACAAAGACAAACGCGTTCAAGATCATAAACCCTTGCGGGGTCAAAAGTTTAGGTGACCATCTCCGCTATTGCGAAGGTAGTAATTCTATGGCCACCTCGAACCTACGCGTTGACCAGATAGTCAGTACTCAATGTGACAGGTATGCCATGTCGCCATTTACAAGCACTAACTATATTACCTGTTGGGCGAACAGGTAGGTATCCTCACGATGTTTTCCCTCGCCGTATAATTCAGCTATAATTCGTATAAACAGATAGTCAGTACTCAATGGGATGCATCACTTTACACGATAAAGTATTGCATTCTCAAGTGTAAGAAGGCCCTAACCTCGGTCCATTTTGAGTTAATTTTCTATTAGAACTAGTAACGTACGCGTTTGCACTTTCACTCAGGGGAAATGCTTTTACAAATTGCTTTTACGCAACTCCGACTGTTGCTGTCCTGTAGGAAATGTACTTTGGCATAGCAACCTTATTTGGCTGGTTTTTCTGCACTTTCAGTATGTTAGCTTTATCTTCCTTTCAACGTATATGACGAGTAATTAATTGTTTACGATGAGGGAATGGATTTACCTAATACAGCCGAACTGCTTAAAAGGAGGGTTCAAAACGACTATTTATTTATAAACTGTAAATTAATGAAATAAAAGTATTATTATTATTAACGTATACTCGTACATACATATGAGACTTAATACTTTAGAGAATATACATATAAGACTTAAGAGAATATTTGACTTAAGAGGACACATTCCGGGCATTTGAGAAGACGGAATACGAAAGATTTCTTCTAACTACAATTTTAGTATACTTAAACAATTACAAGAACTGTAATGATGTGTTACACGTGAAGTTTATTGCTTTCCAAAACACTGAAATGCGGATGTGTGGTGTCACCTTTAGTAATTACAAAACTTACTCGTCGGCGAAAATAGACAACCATCATTCAGCTATTAAGTATCCATTTTTAATGCATTCCCTTCATCAATTTACTATCATTCATCGGCATAAAATTTAATGGCAAAATCATTAATTTATAGACAAAAGATAAAGTAGTAATTTAAAGTCAGCTATTAGTTTTTATAATTTTATCAATGATCTGTAAATATAGTTTTACCTCACATTCTGTTGATGTATTAGTGTGACTAGTTACCTGAAACAAAATAATATATTAATTAGCAAAATTATACTTCAATATTAAATTCCAAACATTGACAGATATAACATTAAAGTAGAAGCTTGGTAAGTAACGGATAACGGAAGTAACGGAACTTTAAGGATATAAGTTGATAATTAGATCATTCTATTTATTTGTTTCTTTTCTAAAATTGTTTAGTAAATCATTGTAAAACATTACAAAAAATTTGGCATTGAGCTAATGAAACTTTGTTATTTCCACTTAACCAACCTTTATCAACCCATCCCTCACCATAACATAACACCTAATTACCTAACAATCTGCCCTCTAGGCTTCCCATTACATTAAGAAGGAAGTATACATGATCAAAGCCTCGTTTCCTTACTCACTGAGCGCGTAACAAGAGATTGCTTACAAAACCCAATTAGATGTGTTTCCAAACACTGTTAGATGGGACTGATAGAGGCAGGCTTAATTGTTATAAGATCGCTATCTGTGTAGAAGCACGCGGTGCGAAACAATATGAATAACTTAAATAAGTTTGTACATAGTGTTCTTTATCTACGTAAGCAGTACCTAGGTTTAAAATAGTAACGTAAATGACTTAAGCTTTAGTGGTTTTAAGTTATTTAATGGTATAGGTTTCAAGTTTTTAAATAACTGGATTGATTGAATAAGTGTCTAGTTTTAGTTGTTTAGGTTTGATACTTCAATTATATGTAACGAACTGACTTGTTCTTAGTAAAAGTGATCAAGCAATTCGCTAATAAATATGTTGATAGAACATTTAGAACCAGTTATTTCTTCGATCCATATGATAAATAAAGTGTATATGTATGAAACTACATATATTATATACATAAGCATTTTGAAGCTCTATTCGTTTTGATGGTTGTTTTTTTTTCAGGTTTATTACTTGTACGTAAAGGGTTTAATTCTCGATTGAATCTCTTTACTTTTTCAATACAACATGTCACCCATCAGCTGAAAATGACATAATGAATTTGACATTGTATAAGTAAACTATCCGTACGTTTACATGTATGTTTACGAAGTCTAGAATATTATTTTCATAATTTCCTAGAACCGCAGTCCATCATCTCATTTCGCCAATGATCATATTAAACACAGATTACGTCGCAAATTACCAGAAATATCTCATTAAGATCAGGAAAAGAGTTATCTCTGCATCAGCACGCGATATTAGTACCAATGCCTTCTCACATAGAGGTCAAATTGGCATGAAAAATCCCAGACAAGTATATTAACTCGTCCAGTTTATAATTTATGTTGGAAGGAGCGATACTATATGCGTAAGCCGCGTTGATAGAAGCGATAACTAGGCGAACATCATCGTTTCATTAATGAACATCCACGATAACATGCACTGATTCAGATTAGATTAACTCGTGGTGTCGGCGAAAACTTGTTAGTGTATGAAATTGTATGGTGTAAAACATTTCTAGGTATATATATATTATGGGTAAAATATTTTTAGACACCATATACAATTACTTATAAATTAATTAACTTTTATAAGTTTGATTCGCCTAAGTTTTTCACGTAGCACGTAGGTACGAGTAGTTCGTAAATCTAGTGAAAAAGCGACTTCAGGATACCAAATTAATCTAAAACTTAGAAACTGCATAAAAGCTCATTTTATTCATTCTTCAATAATACATTGAGGTAGTATCAAGAGAAACTGAAAACAATATTCTGTCTATCAAACTAGCTTTAAACTGTAACCCACGAATACCCATAAGTACTGAAAACCCTTCAAATCATCTCAACGATCCAACACAATACGATTATATCTATTGAGAAACAGTGAACATAGCGAATGCTCGTGAAATCGATTATACACCCGATCTACATTCAAACAAAAAAGCTCGAATCACAATCAACGTTTCCGGGTCGTATTACGCTTCTTACCGTAACACTATTATGCACAAAAGGAATAGGGCGGCGGCACACTCAGCGGAGAAAAATCAAAGGTATTATTTCGATCATTAAAATACATTAATTAAACATACATAGGAAAATAAGATACATTAATAGTATTAATCTTCTTATATAATTTTTTTTTTAAATTATAATTATAAGGACTGTTATTGATTTACTTGTATTTAAATAATTAAATACTCTATCAACAGCTAAACATACCGATAATCTCTGTGCTTGAAATCTAGTTTTAACAGGCTGCGTACACCTAAGAAAACGTGGCAAAACCGTGTGTATTTATGTGCTACATACTATCTTTTCCAAGAATAGTTATTTATTATCTAAACTAATCATGCAAAAGGTTCAGCAGTGCGGTTATACTTATATAACTCCAACAATTACTGGTCGATATTTAGACTTTCATGGTCAATATTTAATAACAGAATCATACAAACAACTAAATTGTACATGTACAGTACATGTTCAATCACAACTATTAAATTAATAAAAAATATACGCCATTTTTGACGTCCATCTTTGACAGATTCACGAATTCGCGATGTCTGCAGCCACCCTAACATGAATATTCACTCGAGTGGAGTGGATTGGATGCAGTGCAACTCTCCGCGGCGCCAGTCGATTCGGTGACTGTACCGCGAATACTCGTCGTTACTAATCGGTGTTGTGTTACCCCTTTTCCCATCACTAGCTACGTGCATCGGAGTTGAAGTTCTAAAGTTTAGTGCTCGTTTGTTTCGGAGTTTTGAGTTGCAAGTTTACAGGTATGTACAAGATTAATTTAAATACTAAATTGATATATAAGAAAAAAATATTTGAATTTTGTATATAATTTAATAATAGTTAGAAATATTAGCAACAAGTGGCAAAAGATCTGTGAAAAGAACAATAACCTACTATTACTTATTATTAATCGTAATGTACCACACAACTAAAAGGAATAATTGAGATACTTTATCTCTGATGTTCTGTCCACCCTAATGGAAATGAGGGACATGAATGTGGATATATTTATATATATTCCGTAAAATCTCAGTTCCATTAATATAAAAAGTACTTAAAGGCGCCTACATAAGTAAATAAGCCAATGTACGCTGAAGAGAATGACTGAAAATTTACCAGTACCGGAAAACAGGATCCCCGATCACTGCTTACCCCTAAGGTACAAAAAGCATGAAGATATACAAGTCATTCTTCTCAAGATGTACGCAGCGTGAAGAGCAGAAGAGTATGTATGAGAAGGTTAATGGGTGTGAGTGAAGCAAGAGAAATTTGTCAGGATTGTACCAGGCGAGTGATAGCCTCTGCCTATCCCGTTGGGGACGTAGGCGTGAATATATGTATGTATGTTTAGTGAAGGTGCAAATGAATTAATTACATTGTCAACCTGTTTGCTACCTCGATTACAAAATGACTACTCGTCGGTTATAAACAGAATGAATTAATGTTTATTTGGTAATAGTTGATTGTCATGTTACGTTATGTTTTAACATACACATCAAGCTGTAATGCTTGGAAGAGAGGCAGTATGTCCAATTAAAGATTGGCTTTTAAGTACGAGTTAAAGAACGTAAACGCAGTAAATGTAGTTTATTTAAAGTGTAAAAATTACGGTACTCAACATCGTACCAGAGGGTGTTTTTGTCTCTGTCTATACCGGAGGGATATACAAACATAATGTATGTTTAGCACACGACATTAACTAAATATAGTGTCCATCTTCAACCCATCGTTTGTAATTGGCATTAAACATTTTTATGCCAAATGTAATTCAACATTAGCATATATCACAAGTATCGTTTATAATACTTACGTTCATTTGTGTACATAATTGTTCCCCGATTCGCGAAAGGGATTGAAGAAGGTAATCCTTAAATCCCTTTCGGGGTGGACACCACCTTGAAGATATACGTAATATCTCCTAGGTCACGTTTTAGCATAAATATTGTAGTTCAGGATGCTAGCCTATCGCCAAATAGATTGCCTTTACCCCTAGTCTCTTAATCGCCTCTTATGAGATGCCGGTACGAATGGCAGATACTTAGCCTTCTTTTTACGTCTCAGACTAAAACGGGACTAATGACTTATTAACGTCATAATTACTTATTAGGCACATGAGTACGTCAGAGTAAAATGTATCAATTCTTTATTACCTGTGTATACAATTCAAGGATTTTAGCACTATAGTAATTACTCAAAGTCAAAGTCAAATGTTTTTATTCAACATAAGTACAAGTACAGTACATTCATTGAAAGTCAAAACATTTGCCTGACACTGGTTGTCTCTTAGCATTGTAATTCTACCGTTGGTTCGGAAGCCCTGGCTCGGAGAAGAACCAACAAGAAATTCCGGCTTTCAGGATTTTTTGCCCAGTGCCAGTTACAAAAACTAATTATAAGGAAACATAATTATCTTTCTTTCTTCTCCAGTGGTCATTCAAGCCTCTAACCACAAGAAAGGTAGACAGTCACGCCCGTGTTACGAAAATTGTATAACAGACACATCGGAAGCGCATTAAGTTTATTGCAAAAACAATTTCGCAAATCGACACAGTCATCGCTTAAGAAATAATACACAAGATTATACGGTCAACTTTTCTTAATGAACACTCAACACGTAATACCATAATACATACGAATCATTATATGATATGGGGGTAGTCAGAGGTTTGACTGATCACCATGAAGGTATTCATCCAAAGCTTTTGACAAATAGCTGCTGACAGGGATTTCCATCTATAAATGCTGATTTTCATCAGTTTTTCGTTGTCGTTTAAATTTAAGAACATAATGGCTTAAAGGGTAGACAGAATATTGAGAATTATACGGCTTTCTCAAAAACATTATATGTATATCATTTTTAAATACATTGTGTAATGTATTATACTAACTGGAGTAGATTCCTAATTTTGTATATTGCTAACACGAATATTAACTTAACGGTGAAATGAAATTAAATGCTTTTTATTCAATATGAGGATTATAAAATCACTAATTGAAAGTCAAAAAAAAAGTTGTAATTACAATTAGTTAATCTAAAAAAAAACACTAATTAAACTATTGGCATTTCGTAAAGCAAAATCCTGCAGACAAGAAATGCCAAGAAACTCTGCAGACATATTTCAATATTTATGGGACAAAATTATATGGGACAAATATAGATCAAGTTATTATGCTTAAAAGTTATGTCTTTATATGTAACTCCTCTGTATAGAAGTTTTATGTTTTGATTTGACCCCAATAAATGATGTAGATTTTAAATCTCCGAGTTTCTGTCCACCCTGAAAGAGATTTCTGTATATTCCTTTAATTGTAGCCGATTGCTAACCCATCGTCTTTTTATTTTACCAAAAGATAAAGGTGTATGACAATAGTTTAAACACACGATTGGTAAGTTTTCTCGTGATATTTTCATTCACGTACCGTACCACGTATCACTTGAAAATTACTTTGACCCGTGATGAAATGGAGCGGAATTATCGCGAGAAAATTACACTCACATAATATCATGATCATTCCAATCATGCTTAGCTTGCATTAGTTTCCTGTCTAGATCTATGAACTAGTTCATTCAGTTCCGAATAAGTGCATGGTACTTAGTATTTACTTAGTTTTTTGTAACTTAGGTATATACGTGGGTTCGAGGTGGCCATAGAATTACTATTACCTTACCCCTGACTACCCTGCAAGGCTTAATGGTCGTGATCACGTTTGTCTTTTGTCTTTCTTTGTCTATAGTAAATCTGATACGGGAAATATTTTAATTTGTCTTTGATTTATTTTCATTTTGACATGTATTCTGATGATGTTGTGTTGGTTATTATTGTTAAGTTCTTTTTTAATCTTAAATGTGGTGGGACTCCTAAATTAACAATACAGTGAGTCTTCATTATTGGTTTAATTAATAATGATTTTCATCACAATAAAAGTAAATAACTTTATCTCTATGATATACAATCTGGTTAATTTACTGTTTTAAATTAGTAGTTACTACCTCTGCAACTGCGCAGAAGAATACTTGAACCTCTGACTACCACGTAAGGGTATAAGTAGAGAAACCATGTCTTTTTCATTTTGTACTTATAGTCAGAAACTTCGACCCTCCATTTTCTCTTAATTGTATCTCTACTTTACGAAGTGCATCCATTCTATTTAGCAGCAAAAGCCGTTATACAAATTGAAAATCACTACCTGAAACGAGAATTCTTGTTTAATATCTAGTGACACGACACTCGTGTGATTTATTTTTATTGAAAACGCGAGAACATGTCGGTTCGAATTAACACTTACGTTTTAATGTGGACGAGAAGATAGCATGGTCAATCACGCTCCATTTCGTTCGAGTAAAGGGGAGATGCTAGTATGAGATACACCAACGAAGTTATATCAAATGCATAACACAGGATTATATTATCTGTGACACAGGTACGCAACTTTAAGAATATAAAAGAGACAGGTCTAAACAAATAAACAAATTGGAGCAATATTCCAGTAAACTAGCTAATAGGAACAATAAGTGAGGTATTATAGTATATTGTCAAAATTTTCTTGTACTTCTTAAAACTAGGGACTTTATATTCACAATATTAAAGTACGAGAGTGTAGATAACATTATTTATTAGTTATTTTAGATAGTTATTAATCTTTTCTATAGTTACTTGCTAATGATACTTATTCTTGAAGGCAAATTATATTATTATTCGACGATATATTTTATTTATATATTTATAAACTAGTTCAATACCAATAGATAAATCCGTCGTAACCCAAATTGATATGGCAAATCTTAATGCCGCTTTTTATGTTGAATTTTTTAGTATCCATCTTGTAAATAAGATATAATCTATACATTTTTTAAAGAATAGATATTGCAGTCTAATCTCTAAAACTCTACGTTCCTATTCGTAAGTTCATTGTTCACGATTCGTATTGTTCAAAAACTAGACCACACAATGTTTGGTTACATCAAATCCCAAATTACAATAATTACGCGCGGATTGTAAACCAGCCCAATTATTTACATAAATATTACGTACCCATGTAATACATCTTGCGAATGATGTAACTTACACCCGATAGTTATGCTAATATTGATTCTACTCTCTAAATCAACATTAATGTTTGCTAAATGAGAATTTAAAAACTTCTGTTACTACTTTTGCGGAATGATACGATCGCAAATAAGTGTTACATTTTTATAATGTTTAAACGTTGACAAGATTTGAGCGAGTTTCAAAAGCAAGGAGCAATATCTTAATTATTTACAAATAGATTTAGATTTTTTAAATACATACTATTTTCATATCTACCTGGGATGGGATTGCATTATGTTAAATAAACATGCAATTTTCTAATATGATTTATGATTAGATATTACAAAAATGTTTAGAGCCTATTGTTATTCTATGTGTTTAGCCTACTATTTATATTATTGCTTTTATAATATTATACATCGTCTATTGCTTTTATAAGAATTCAATAGTCAAATATTGTTTACTGAAAATAGCAACACAATCTAAATTAACGCACGGTTTTCGCAATACTAATTACATTCTCAACACAATATGCCCTAGGCACCTTGAAGACTACTATGCATTTATTACCTCAGTAACCTTCCTTCAAAAGCGGGGCATAAAATAGCGATTAACTATCTAGAGCACTTACATAACTCTAAGACAAAACCTCGTGTGGATGAACCAACAAATTATGCACAAATGTAGATTACTACTGACCTTAATAAGTGAATTTCGGCAACTCTCTAGAATATATACGCGGTATACGATAACCTCAGTAGATAGCCATTCATTTTCACACTTAGAAAAACAGGAAAGAAATATTGTGGATTAATGAATAAATAAATAACGAGAGCGTATGTGAGTTTATAAACAATATTGATTTCAATAGAACGTGAAGACAGGAAGAATAGAAGAGGTTCTACCTGTGTTGTAAAGAAAACTAAGAGATTAGGGATTTTCTTGATAGTACTATAAATATGGGAAACAGATTGGATACTATCCCATAAAATTCGATATTTCTTATATTTTATCGGCTAAATATAATGAAAGGTGAATCCATGATTGTTAAAATACTTATCCATCTATATACAATAAAGATTAATACCTTTATTAAGTAATATTGTAAATTGTATTTAGTAAAATTTTAGTAATTAATACATTATATAGTTTTTACACATCAATATTCGTATCATATTCGAGATTACGACAGTAAATATTTAAATAAGATTCATCACACACAGTAATAAAATGTATGCGGCAAATCATCTTATACTTTTTATTGAGTAAGGAAGATATAAAGTTACACAATAAAACACAATCTTTATATCATCTAGAACTACTGTGCGTCTAGATAAATATCTAGAACTCAAACATTAAAAAACTTTGTATAGTTTAATGAAGAATAGACGTTAATAACAAAAACCGGATATATTTTGCTAATTAATTAGTTAACAGACTGTCAGTTTTAATGATTGGGTAGGTGCAATAAATAATAATGTAACAGATACTAAAATTAATTGCGTACATTCATGTATTGCTTAACTAGAACTAATGTTTTTTAATTACGTAATATGATAGTTACAAAAGTAGGTTATTATAACATAAACTCCAGATTATTTCAGGGATACTCAGGAACCTACATGGTTTTAATAGAATGTATACTTGCATTGCCTGACTGCCTAACCGTTATATAATGAATAATTCTTAGATGTTACCCTAAACATCTATATCCGATTGGCGAATAACCTTGAAGTAAAATATATAGCTATAGGTCTAAGGTTGAGGTTTCTATATTTTAAGGTTATGAGAAATTTTTCGGGATAGTATTATCGCGCATAAAATTAAACGTTGAGATGATTTTAATTGAAGCTGGTAGTTATAAGCACATCTATAAGATATTTTAATATGAATAACCTAAAATTATCTTAAATTATTTTTAGGTAATCAAGAATAACACTTACATCCTGGAATATTACGACAGTTTATCTAGTATTATAATATATTACTTAAGAACTAGTCGCAGTATTACAGAGCCTACACTTTGCCTATTAATCACTTCATAAACTCAACCACAAATGCTTATTACGCATGCTTTGCGTGGTATTAGTGATGGAGCATACAAATAAATTACGACAGCTGTCACATAACATACGCTTCACGACTTGTGTAGACCCACTCCCTTTTTTTATTGTGACGGGGTAGTCGGAGGCTTGAGTGGCCATCTCCGAAATTTCGGAGGCATGTTAGGTATGAGCTGCTACAAGTACGCGCTTTACTAGACAGCACCCAATGAGAAAGGCCGTATCGGCGTATACAGATAATGGCTATTACCTATCCCAAGGGATAGGAAAGAATCCTCATATTGACTGTATCGTTCATAAACATACATTCATGTCACTACAGAAGGACTAAGTTCTTAGAAATCTTAAAGACATATATCACTTCAATAACTTCCTGCAAAAGTATCGAAGTAGTAATGATATTGATACAGAATTTGGGTGACAAGTTGCTAGCTTATCATTCGCATCCATTAACCCCTAGTCCCTTAGAACGTACCGTACCGGAAGATATCCTACATCGTACCGGTACGAAAAGCAGATAGTTAGCCATTTATAGTTAGCTATTTATAAACGTCCCAAGCAGCAGTCTGACAGCTATTAATTCATTACTAAAGACCTACTTCCATTGCGTATAACGCGTGCATTGCGTGGCAATAGAGATGAGGCCTACAAAGTAAATTACGGCAGCTGTCACTCTCGATTCATCATCGTATGATAATATTCACTTGTAATCGTGCCGCGAACTATCGTTGAAATGAGATCGAACGATTACACAATTTATTACTCTGCTTCAAAGATTCGACGAGATGGTTGCGAATAATTTTTATTGCTTAGGCCTTTTATTTATGGACCAAATGATGGAACATGAAAGCTATAAAGATTGAGTTTGGATGTTAGAGTTCCGCTTAAGTGGTTTTTGATGTCACGAATGGTTCGAAATGGTACGTATGTTAGAGTTTAAGTTTTAAAGTTAGTCTATAATGTACAATTCCCATACAACCTTTTTTTTGTTTGAAGTAAATGAATTAAATGCAGATCAAAAATACTGAAATGTACACCAAAATATAGCCAAATATAGTATTATATTATCTGTGGCCAAAGGTTATGTTTGGGTTGAGACTATTTTATTTTGGTATACAATTCAGTATGTTTGGTGTGCATTTTAATATTATTTGATGTTCGTTTAAATACTAGCCATAATAAAAGAGTAATAAATACAAATATATGTAAGTAGTGGCGATAAAAAGTAATTATGGTGTTAGTCGATATGCAAGTCAATGAGTATTTGATATGATTAAAATTAGGTTTTTAATACATAATAAAACATTTATAGATCCTCCTAAATACATAAGCTTTCGACACAATTGTCGTGACCACCTTTCGATAATCTTTAAACTCATAAAACTTCTTTAATTCAGCACAACGAATAAAAATAATAATTTATGACTATATGACGGAACATTTAGAAATTGTTGAAGAGAGTATTCATTGTACTTATTATTATTACTTATTATGTATTAATAGCTACTGCTTGTAAATGGAGACACAGCTTACCTCCTGTCACATTGAGTACTGACTATGTGGTCAACACATGGATTCTAGGTGACCATTGAATTATTTCCTCCGCAATTGCGGAGATGGATACGGGAATTATCTCGCAAGGGCTAATCTTGAAAGTGTTTGTGATTTGCCTATTATATTAGTTGAGGTAAAATGGTACACAGCCATCACTTAAGCAACATGCTTACAGCAACGCGGTAATTAAAATTACAATTAGTAGAAACATCTAGACGTTTTTCTTATATCAACCTGACAGGTCTTATCTAGACATTATTTGGGTGTACTGAAAGTGAAATATGATAATTTATAGCATAGGTAGGTATATAAAGAAAAAAAAAGTACAATTTGAACCAACTTCTCAGTGGTTGCACAAAGCAAAGCTTTCTCCAGATTTCTTCATCCGTTCAACAGCAATAAAGTTTTATATACACTATAAACGAACTATTGTTATTCACGCACGCGTCATGTGACGTTAGGAGCTGATAACGTGACAGATGTCAAAGTATTGACAGTGCATTGCGCGCGCTTTTTATGCGGCTTCTAGACTACCTAGCAAATGTCGTGAGTGCGTGTGAGATGACATGAGATATAGATAATCGCTTTTTAACATTAGAGTTTATCTATTCTAATTTCATGTCTAGTATTTAGACATTTATAGATTAATAAAAGAAATGTATAAAATATATTCATGAGATTGTTTTTAAACAGACGTCAACAGATATGTAGATACCACTCAAAGACAATAATATAACCTGGAGAATCAGAAATACAATATTTTAAGGAACAGGTAAGAAATGTGACAATACTTTAAACATAACATCACCACCGCCTTTTTTATTGTGGCGGAGTAGTCACAAGCTTGAGTGCCCATCTCCGAAATTACCATATTTGAAATATTAGTGTCGTACAAAAATAAATCTCGTGGTTCTAACAAAAGAATACTAGGCATGTACTAATGGGAAAATAAGTAGAATGTAATAATGAAAAAATAAGTCATAAAAAGGGTGACGTTAAAAGTACTCATATAAAAAATTTATATATGACTATCCATGAAGCTATAAAGTTTGCCAAGATTATTAAATGTAAGTATCCTTGATTTCTGCCTACCCCTCTGTAGGGAGACAAGCATGATGTGTATGTATGTAAAATAATTGTTTTTCATACATTAAAGTTACTAAATTTAATGTATCTATATTAAATTTCTAACTTTACTTCAATGAGTGTACAAAGTCACAGTCTATTTTAGTGGTGTAATAAATTAGTAAGGCATTCTTAAATCAGCTGTTTTCTCTGATCTAGTTAGTGGGACCGGTTGCGATTCTAATTGCTACGCCCCATCTTTATGACTCTGTCTATTCTGGGCGGAATTTGCTACTTTATATGAAATTACAATGTTTAGTGAGATTGTAAACTAATTTGAGGTTTGAGAAAGTTTGCAATACTGTAGCTATATGTAAAGAATATGTCTCAGTTTCTTATAGTATAATACTGAATTTACTGTATATAAACAATAAGTATGAATAGTTAAGAAAAAAATACTTATAATTGCAAGCTCAGTTGAAATGAAATGCTTTTATTCAACATGAGGATTATAAAATCACTTATTAAAAGTCAAATTGGATGATGGATACTCGATCTACCTTGTAAATGATTAGTCGTGATAAACTGCTGGAAAATAATAAATATAAAATAGATCGTATTAATACAGCGACATCTACCGCTATACGATTACTTTAGATAGTCAGGTACGCAATATCTGTTGCAGGGGGCGCTATATAGTATAGCGGTATTTAGTTTTACTATTGGACGCTAGATGGCAAAAGTGTATAAACTCTTTCCTTTAGTAAGATTAAACTTATAATAATGGAAATGAAGTGTAATGAATTTCCACGTAAATTTTTGTAATAAAAATATATGTATTTATGAAATGAAAAAAAACGAATGTCGAATAATACGCTGAGGGAAAACATTGGCAAAATGGTTATCCACCTGTCACATTGAGTACTGACTATCTGATAAACACGTAGGTTCCAGGTGGCCATAGAATTACTACTTTCCCCATTGCGAAGATGGACACCTGAACCTGTGACTACCCCGCAAAGGTTAATGGTCGTGAACGCGTTTGTTTTGGTTTTGTTATAATATTGTGTGTAATGGAAATGACACATTATTAGAAAGATTGATGCACCAATTATACGTAAAGTGGTTTATTAAATAACTTTTTTTTAACCTATTGAGCTTTACACTATATTATAATAACGAGGTCCACTCAGTTAAGTAATGCTGTCACAATCTATTTATTTATGTTTTTCTTAATAATAATTCGTCATAATTCATTAAAATTCGATACTTACTCAAACATCGATACATTATGTCATTACCAAATATAGGCAGAATCTCCTTACATTTCACTTCCATTTGGAAACCTTCACATGTACTTACACTAAACTTAAATGCTTACGTGTATAATTTATATATACATTATACATGCATACAAGATTAGTCAGCCTATATCTCTATAGAGATATGTAGAGCACATTATTATATTATCTGTGATAGAGGTAGGTATATTTATTTTTCCATCTTGTATAAGAAAGTACTTTCAAATATACAATTAACTAAACTATCACGTTATCAAACTATAAGCAAAAATGGTATACTCGTATTAGCATTGATGAGGAATTTTATTAATTGCTGTAGTTTATTTTTACAACTCTTAAGTTAGTCTTAAAATGCCACTTAACGGCTGCGTTAATGACTAAGCTATGCCCTCGGCATATCTATTAAGAGAACACTTAAATCGCAGGCATACCTGCACAGATTCAATAGTCATTAACCATTTACGATGTATTTATTACTTTCAGAACTTTTTGTAGGTTTAAGTTGGAAAAAGGGTTTGGTTACTGAAGATTTTGATTGAAACTTGAAACTAATAAACATTTTTTAATTTCATGTAATATTTAAGTACTTTGGAGAAAAAACTATTTACTAACAAATTCCCTAATACCATATCGAGGAATTCTGTATACTTCAAGATAGGCAATAGTTTACTGCTGTCATTGAACTGAGCAAAATAATTGTTACATTAAATGTTGAGCTTCTGGTTAACATTAGTATATAATTAAACTATGATTTATGCACAGAAAAGGCATGTAAATAAAACACACATTTTCTTTTTCCTTATCTTTTCTCTATCCAAATGAATTTTTATTTACTGCCTCTGCATATACGCGCCAGCCACGCTTATTGAAGTTTTAAATAAACTGCTTGTCTGTGCAAACTTTACAATTATTTCTTAACCTGTCTCAAACACAGATTTAATACCACCCCATTCTGGAACGAATGGACTCAGTCGTTCATTTGTTTCTCCAAGCCGTGCGCTGCGCTATCTGGCGTCCGATCGAGTGTCTTCGCAGCGTGGCATCACTCGGACCCACAGCCATGAGTTAGTGGAGCACCGACGTGTTGAGTTTACCGTACGATCCGTTCACGCACACCATTCGGCCCGAGTCGACATCTCAGCTCTAGTCCAGCCGCGAAAGTCAAGAGGGAACGTCCTTTCCTTTCTACCTCGTACCGGTTCCATTCGAAAATACAACCACAAAAAACAACTGACAAACTCTCGCCTTGTAGTGAAAGAAAATCGTGCTGTGAAATTTTGTTTTGATCTTGTTTTGTTTATCATTTGTATCTTTTTTTTTTGTTTGGTTCCTGGATCCACCAAAATGGCTGTCAGGTTGGTAATGAAACAATTATAAGTTGTACAATTAAATAGGGCAAGGATACTTCCCGTTCGAAACTAGATAGAGAAAGTTAAGATTCACCGCTCGTTTTTAAGTCCGTTGTCCTACTAAGAAACCGGTGTTTACATACAAATTCATATAATTACCCACCCGTCCGATCTGGAAGGTCAACAGCCCGATGCAGGCCGAATTTTCAAAATGTCACTTGAGGTGCTGACACAGAAACCCACATATAATAATCCATAAATGGGGCTATCGCATCCAAAATTCTCAGCGCGTTTCGAAAGCCACTGTTACAATATTAAATTAAAAAACACAACACATTGTATCATCATCAACAATTCAATTCATAGAATCTTCTCGATGTACCTTCTTGTTTACGTTCAGCGGAAAGCTTAGAAAAGTGGTCAGGCTGGATTCCATCCAAGTTTGAAATTAATGAGCCTTAAGCCGCTACGTTACTAGTATTACATATTTCCGATTGACTATTTGTCTCCTTGGTAACGACTACTGCCAATCAAGGATCGTTAGATATAGTCTTCATGATAGTCTGACTATTTAGTAACCAATTGAAGTGTAGAGTTAGCTATTTCTAGTGTATAGTGTTATTTTAACCTATACGAGCTCTGAATTGCAACATGCCTGTCATTTAACCCATTTAGACCGGTAACTATTTTTGAGACAGAAATGAGTTTACTTTATGAAAACGTAATAATTAGAGTTCAAGAGTAATGAAAAAAATAATAAAAAAAATATTCCTTAAATAGGGGGGCTCAGGGGGGCGTACCATATAGGGTACGGTAGGACTATACGGAAGCAAAACCAAAGATTTCTCATAGGAACTTTTATTCATTTTTTCGTATGAAATTTGATGAAACATTCCACATGAACACCGACATTGCACTTGACACATCTCGTCGGGCATTGTTTGTGGCATTGTCCACACCTGGTTCTTTTCTCCTGCTTGGTCACATAGTGGTCTTTGCCATCATATCGAGATTCATTATGTGTTATTGAAGAAGGTCGACTGGGTCCTGGCTTTTCACGTTGTTTATTACTGTCAATGATGGTATTAGCAATACGACGTCGAAAGCTTAGTAAGTCCATAGTGCCACCATTATGTCTATGCAGCAACCAAGCGTTTTGTACAGACATATCAATGCAATGCAGAATCAGTGGCATGTACCATTTTTTTCCTCGTATACTGGTTCGCAATGATGATATGTTCTGGTCAGATAAGTCAACACCACCCATGTTCTTGTTGTATTGCTGGATAAGATGGGGTTGGGATACAGTAATCTTTTTTTTTGTTGCTGAGAATAGCGCTCAGTTCTATGGACAGGGTTAACGCTGGCTGCATTGGAGCACACAGATACCATGCTATTATCGTGCCACTTGCAAATAATGACATCATCTGACACTCGATAATCGTAAAACCCTCTATCCTTTTTCTTTGCTTCTTTGTTTTCCAATAGAGGACACTTGCCTGACCTGTTTTCTCTAATAGTGCCAGTTACTCGAAATCCTCTTGCACTAAGTTCATGCACCAAAGGTAAGCCAGTGAAAAAGTTGTCAATAAATAAATGGTAGTTTGTTCCGAAACCCAATTGCTCTAATTGGTCAGCATAAGTCAAAACTACACTTGCACCGAGGCCAAGCTGAGAATAACGGGCATTTGTAAACGTAGATGCACCTTGGTAAGGTTCAAACCATACAATGTAACCACTTGAAGTTGCACCAACCCATAATTTGTATCCATACCTTATAGGTTTGCCTTTTATGAACTGCTTGCAGCCATGACGACCAAAGTACGGTACCATAGCCTCATCAATGCTGTGATTTTCCTTATGTGGACAATGCTGAAGGAACTTGAATACTAAGAGATTTAGCAATGGGCGCACTTTTGCAAATTTATCGGATTTGTCTAAGTTCAGATTATCAGGGACATGAATGTTGGAGTAAATGAGTGCAAATCTATCTCTAGACAAGGCGGAAACAATCAACTCATTTCTTGAATCCGGTGCATTTTCCCAGTACATTCTTCGTCTGTTTACTTGACTGTAGCCGCTGACTACCAAAATTCCAACCAAACATTTCATTTCTTCCATCTTGACATCACCTGGAAGAAGTTTTCGGGTCAAATATCTATTAGTTTCCATCGTTAGCAACTCAAAAATATCTTCAGAAAACAACAACGAAAACCATTCCAATGGCGTTCTTTCAAGGGGAACATGATGAACTGGTTGCCATGTGGTTTCTTTAGGTTGTAAGTCTTGTTTTCTCCAGTTATACTTCATAGCACGTTTTTGTAAGGGTTGGTTAGACTCGTCACGGTCTTGGTCTTCATTTTCTGGCTCGTCTGAAGAAGCAGATACTGCAAGCTCCGCTGGGGCTCGAAGCAAACTCGGAGGCAAGTTATTTATGTTGACTGTGTCTTCATCACCCGAGTCTTCGTCAGTCTGACCATCGTTGACAGTGTCAGGAGGTAGTATAAATATATCAAAATCTTGTCCCTGGCTGCTATTATCATCATCTTCCTCAAGAAGTGTTGCAATCTCATGAAGAGTCAATGATCTAAAACAACAAAACACAAGATTTAGACAATAAAAACAACAGTAGTGTTTAGTCATATGTTGCTTGTGCTTAGACCTACCGTACCATATTCGGTACACCTATTTGAAGGCTTAGCATTTCTTGCAAAAATAATGTAGGTATAAATTCCTTCAATTACAACATCAATTTGAATCTTATACTTCATAGAAACACCAACAAATAATACATTACATAACAAATAATTTGAGACTTACCTATTCCAAGACATGGTCCAATATTTTTTTAATTTCTTCCACGAAATATTGATGATTGCTTAAAATCACTTGCACAGAACGTCTTTGTAACACAACTAATGTTTAACTAACACTTCGGTGCCGTTCTCACAACTGAATAATGCATTCATTGTTTTGTGAGTACAACAAAATAATTTTACAAAGTTGCTGTACCACATACGGTACGCTAGGTCTATATGGGTTAAAAAGTTAAGTTTCAGTTAATATAGACAACAAGCCTACATCTTTTCCATTTCATCCTCCTTCGCAAAAACTCTATAACATAATTTGATAATTGTTTATCTACACATACGAAACAACTTACAAGAGCCTTGATTAATTAAAGCAATGAAATAAAAATGAACAGGTTAATATGCAAAAATAATCTCGTGATACTTTAACGTTAGTAACAATTTTGAAACAGTCGACACTAATAAAATACGACCTTATGCAATTTGTTTTCGAAAGAGCAAACATCGAGCAAGATGTGGACAAAATCACTTGTAGTTAAATTCAATATTATATAAGCTCTAACGTTTATTGCCTAGTGTTCAATCACTCAAGCTCATTACATTTCAAATGACAGTCTAATCTTAACAAGAATGCCTAGGAAATGCCACAGCATGTATTAATGTACCTATTTATCTTCTTTATAGTGTGCAATAAAAGCATTTGACACTTGATTGTAACATTACGTTTGGGTTAATAGTTTATTAGGAAAGTTTCGTTCGTTTATCCATGCTTAGACAGTTTTAATTTAATTAAAATATCATTAAGATGAGACTACGAACTATAATTTCAAACATACAATTTGACGAAGAAAATAAGTGGATCAACACTTATAAGCTTTCAAAGATAACAATTACGAGTATGAAGTACCGTAAATGGATATTATTGTCATCGAACATACTTCCGCCCAGCAACTAAATGCATTGACCTCCATTTTCTGATTGACTGCTCTTTCTTGTACATACCAATAAAAAGACGAGTAATCGTCACTAATTTTCAATTAGGATTTGAAAGCAGCAGCACCTAAAAAGCTTATTGGGTTCTAACGCTATACGTCATAAAAGAAAACAAAATCTTTCAATTTATTTATAGTGTAATGGGATCCTCATGTCTTAAAATAACCAATTAAATTCGTATCGAACACAAGAAAAATATTGACTACAAAAAGGTTACAGTATACTAAAGAGTCGAACTGATTTCTTGGCCAAGGAAAGTGGCCAAATGCATATAAGACTACTTCACACGTGTGTCCATTAAGTAGCTCTCGACACTCAAGTTGCATCGATCGATCAACTTTCATCAGAGACTGGAATAGCAACAGCAAATTTTCCAAATACAAAAGCACAAGACCTTATTACAACGCGACACCATTTCGAACAAACAGTAGTAAAAAAGAAATGGACACATTTGTTCACTAAACAGCTTACTCTGACTCAATATGTTAGTTGTTTTGGTAACCATAAAGTTGAGCAAGTTAGACAAAATTTAATGAGTAAAGATACATTTAAAAAGAATTATTATAGTTTTTTTTTCATATCACAGTACTGTAAGACTAGCAATTTTAAAATCGTAATGTCATGGAGTACAAAACCGAGTTTATGTGTACAAAAAAATGGAATTGGTGTCATTACAAAAGACAAATGCTTATCGTAAGTTGACATGAACGGTAGGCTAATCAAATACGATTTACACAAGCGGCACACTGACCGAGTGTTTAGATGCACATAATATTTCAACAACATGCTAATTCAGCCTTCATCTTCGAGCGAATTGCGATACAGCCTTTACAATATAAAGGACAGTCGTGAAGCAACCTGCGGAATTAGGAATCCATAGTTTCCTAACCGTAAGTGGCGGTTACAAAGTACACAAACAGGTAGTAGGTGTTCTTAACAACGAGCAAGAGACAAACATAGAAAATGAAGCCTTAACTGGTATAGAACCTGTTCGACGAGTTACTGCAAGATTAAATGAAAACTCTGAACCAGCAAAGTATGCATCGATCGATGAGCTAGCTAGACACATGCTAATAACTTTCATTAGTAAAATGGAAACTGAAAGTGCAACAAAAATTCGAATACTCGTTTTATTAGATGATGAAACGCTTACGCAACCTATAGAATACGTGTCAAGGGTACCAAAATAAGCGGCGAGAACGGTCTAAGCAAACAGACACCCAGTAGTAGCTTCCAATATTAGAGGAAACCGAGAGTGAGTCTACATTAGCACTTGGTTACAACATTAGATGCGACAGTAGTCAACACTTGGTCTATCTCCCGCTTTCACTTCGCTAAGTGGGCGTGGTACTATCGATCACTTTCGTGAGTACAATCCAACGATGCACGCTTCAGACCTCACGTAGGCACTGACCGAATTACGGACGCAACGTTTTCTAGACCCAAAAAGGTTAGAGCCATCTATCGTCAGTTGATGTAATCCTGTGTCACAATGTGTGGACATTGTTCGTGATGGACCATAGGATTATCTAAGACGTGTGTTTCGTAAGTGCCTGTGAGCCTAGGTTTTTGGATCGTGTTACTATGAAGTCAAAAAGGTAGAAGTTAGAAATAAAAATATTGTATGTATCCAAAAAAAAAAACTTTTAACGGTGCTTCATTTCACTTTTGGTATAGTATAAAGATGGTTATTACCATAATTCGCGTGCGAGATAATCGCAATCATCATAAGAATACAACACTTACCCATAAAAAAACAATATTTGTGACTTACAGATTACTAATCATTGTAAACAATGTCTTGTACGCAACTAAATCTAGAATCTTCAGTAAACGCAGTCTTCTACTAAAAAGACTTTATAATCAAAGATCTTAGGCTGACAACCGAACTGACGATATTAGTCCTTGTTACCTATATTATTGAGTATATAAACTAAATGAGATTATTTTCATTATCACAAAATGTAATAGTTTGGTTGAGCTTTCACGTTAGTACTTAAAGATAGTTCATGCCGTCTGTCATGTAAGTGCTAATGAGGTACATCAGTAAGTAAGTAAAACATAGAATAAGAAACGTTGAGCTAAAGTATAGTCTATGAAATTTATTGTTTAAACTATAAATACTAAGACTGATTCTGGATCAAGTCAATGATGTTACTCGATTAAATAATTATACTATTCCATTTTAACGATTGTCATTACGAATAGTTATTAAAATTCTTTTACGACAAAACAAATCTACTATAAATTACAGAATAATTTCTATAGAATAACTAAGCAAATTATTTATTCAACTTAAATTTCACCTTATATACATAAAGACTCAAGGCAATATTTAAAACTAAATTATTAAATTTCATAGCATATACATATTAGTATCGATTTCCGAGTGATCGGCTAGTCTGCGGTGAGCCTTACATGGTCTTGGGGTTTCCATGCCAACGGAGCGAGACATTATGGAGTCGACGTCTCCGCTGCTCACCCAAAACCGTTGCTTTTCGATGATAAATGCACATTATGCGTACTCTTACTACTTTTATTAACGTAACGTCGAGAAAGGTACATTAACAAGATGCATTCATTACTGAGCGACTAGAAAAGTATGCTTTTTAAGGTTAATTGTCGAAATGTATGATATGCACCTGTTTAGAACATTCTTGTTTAATTTATTTTATTTTTTAGTTTTTTGTATAACTAACTACTCTAACGTAACCTAAATCTATCGTCACCATTAAACCATCATATTTAAGATAGTCGTTAATGAAATTATCAATTTTTTATTAATTTAAAATCGGCTGTAATATGTATAGACTGACATTATTGTAATACATAATACTTGTAATTACGTACGTCACCGAAAGGTTCCCTGATAGGGTGACGTACATTTAAGCAATAATAAATAAATGTTTTTATATCCTACAAGGAAAGATAGAGGTTGATTCCCAACCTATGATTTACTGACAACTACGTCATTTACAAACTATTATAATTCAAAGAGATTTTCAATCGATGTGTTAGTAACCCATAACTAACTAGCTAAGTGCTTATCACAAGAAAACACTTGTTTACTAACTCTTCATAATGATGTGTGAATTATTTGGATATTGCGTGATGACCTTCTAAATCTTCTCTAGAAACTATCCATATTACAAATAATTGTTTAGGCAATCTTAACGTATGATTGGAGTTTGATACTATTTACGATTATAGGTATAATTTAGATCATTAAACTGTAAGGGTTTATTAAATATAACATGCAATATCGATTGGAAATAAATATGAAAACTTCGTTAATAATCTAACATTTTGCACATAAATTAAGATCATAAAGTTTGTTTTAATAGCTTTAATTTGGCAAATATTTTACAATTTAAAACGAGTTTAAGCAAACCTGAATTACAAACACAACAGTCATGATCAACAAATAAATCAATTCAACATTCCTTAACATAGATAAGAGTTCATCATTGAACTATAGGTATCTACCATTCTAAGGTTTTTGAGTACATGATTATATGGTTTAAATTGAACCACATTTTCTTGTGACGCAAAACAACTTGCTTGTCAACCAACCAGTTTCTATCCTGAATTCAAATAACCTCATTGACATAAACCGATCATTCTTCGCACGTTGAATTCCTTACATCATTGTGAATTCCGAACATGTATTATTAGAGCAATAGGTTCCTTTTGTATTGTCAGTGGTTTTAGGTCTTAATGAATACCTCATAATAGTTCAGCAGGTATGAGGAATAAGGAATATCTATAGAGCATGCATGAGAAGGTTAATTATGAGTGAAGCAAGAGAGATTTCTCTGATCGTTCTAGGTGGCGATCGATAGTCTCTGTCTATCCTTTATTTTATTCTAGCATAAGAACACCACGTCAGTGTCATATAAATCAACAGTAAATGTTGTGTTTAAAATACAAATATACACTTATAAATACCAGTAAGACAATGTAATCACTTTCACGACCATTAACGCTTACAGAGTATTTAGAGGTTCGAGTGACCATGTCTCCAAATGCAGAGATAGTAATTCTATGGACATTTTGTCCACCATACAATACCAGTTAGTTTAAAAAGTAACAAGAGATTAGAGACCTACCTTAACTTTTGTATTTAAGAGTTAAAACCGTAGTAAAAATAAAACCTAAATCGTTTTAAGCTTTACTGCCTTAAGAGTATTAAGAGACTTGAGTGAAAACCTCCGACATTACAATAGGCCAATAAAAGCCTCCGTTTAGCCACAAAGCCTGTAGCGAACATAAGATACGGGATAGAGAGTCTCATACTTCTACAAACACTATCTATTATATATCCAGATACAGTCTTCTTTGAAATGTAGTCTAGAACCTATACAAGCAAACTACAAGTCTAGTCTGACTAGATACGTTAGAATTCATATGTATACATTCCAGTTGAAGTGGCCATAACTTCATGCCTATAAGATTGACAGCTACTTATTTAATCCACGTGCCAAACTAACTAGAATTCTGTGTGAACGTGAACAATTATTTTCAAAAGCAACTATGTGTGCCGCAATAGTAAGTTTCATTGTTGAAAAACAAAAGAAGGGACCACAATTCATTTGTTTGTGGCGACCCTGACTTAATGCACCTTCCAACCTATGGTCTTCACAGGCCTCTTTCACGACCTATGTCATTAAAGATCACGGATGAATAGTTCACTTGAGTTATTTCTGTTTACATACGTATATACGTCCTAATATTCCTTTGTTTCTTAACGACCTTCATTTATTATCGGGGTTGTAATGCCATTAATGTTATAATATACGCTTGTTTATGCATACATCCTTTTTGTTGTGGTAGTCAGAGGCTTGAGTGCCTATATCCTAAATTTTAAAGGCATGTTAGATATGAGCCATTCAAAGCCCGCGTTCACTACAATACAGTACCCAACGTGATAGGTAGTGAACAGTATCGCCCAAAATAGAAATGCCAGTGATAGGTAGTGAACCATATCGCCAAATACAGAAATGCCAAATATATTATATAATATAAGGATATTAGGTTGTTCGCTCATGGCTTTCTTTTGGACTTTATAGTAAGCTAGTCGACTTTTTATTAACTTCCAACACAGTACGAGACAAAAACCTCTATAACTCAATTCAATTAACTAAAACGAACATAAGCTTTCAGTGGTAAAAAGCGACTAGGGTCTTCAACCTCCGTTCCTTTGTGGTTCTGACAATTGCTTGCAGTTTCAAATTGAATGTGGTTTTGATGAACTCTCGGTTTCACTTAATCGGCACGTTTTCGTTCTAACTCATTTATGTTTTATAATGAACAATTTCACTTTCACATAGTATTCGGAGTCTCCGATTAAGTTAAGTGAATGTCCATTTGTTGTTAGCTAAGCTGTTTAAGCACCACTTAGATTGCTAAAAAACTAATAAAACTAATAATATAAGAACTAGAACTAGAGACTAGACTATAATATATACTATAACTATAAGAGAATTTAAATACATGTGTTGACAAAAACGGCTTGACGAGTAATGTATTTTTAACTTTACTGTAATATACATACCTTAAATATAGGTAAATGATTTTATTACTATGTGAGACCGGGTCATATGATAAATTTATAAAGATATCTGATTACCTTTATTTTGCCCGACGTTTCGACCCAGTTGCATAGGCCGTGGTCGCGGGAAGACAAATACCAACAAATAAGACAAATAGGTAAATGATGTAAGCAAATAGTGAAAAGTTAATAGCGCATCACCCTATTAAGAGCTTAACACTATCCCATTCACCCTATACCGGATAAAACATATTATTGTTATATATTTAAATACATTTAAATCTGTGAGATCTCTCTTAGATATTTATGCAGATTAGGCTCCGAAAGACAATTAACAGAAAAGCGAGTTAACAAGAGCCTTGAAGCCCAAATGTAGGCTCTATTATAGGCAATTTAAATAAATAATTGCAACAATTTATTCGGCGTGCCTGCTAGTTATTTCGGCTTGTCACGAAATCTAACATCGAGTTTTACGCACTAGTCGATACTGGTTCTAATGTTGTTTTCTAGATTTATCTAGAATCTAGTAGGCTGTATACCTGTGGTTGGTTTGAATGATTTGGAAACCTAAGATTCGAGATTTAGTATTCACTAGAGATCGTATCAAAAGAACAGGTTAGTTCCAAGATATTAAGATAATGAGTAAATACATCGCGGCATCGTATAAGTAGATTATATGTAGGTATAGTAAGAAGTACAACACAAATATTGAAGTAGGATGAAATTAGAAATACCCATTACCGCCAAGTATGTATGCATGAGTATGGGCGACAGTGAAAGAAGATCTTCCAAAGATATAAAGAGTAAGATATACATATATCACTACATAGTATAAAACAAAGTCGCTTTCTTTGTCCCTATGTCCCTTTGTATGCTTAAATCTTTGAAACTACGCAACGGATTTTGATGCGGTTTTATTAAATAGATAGAGTGATTCAAGAGAAAGGTTGACATGTATAATAACATCCATTAAATAGTGGAGTAGGCTATATATTTTATACCCGTGCGAAGCCGGAGCGGGTCACTAGTATGTATATACAACGCACAACTCCCTACATTCTCCTATTCTTAATAAATAAAAAAAATACAATAAAAACGGAGGACTAATAGCTTCCTTCGCCAGAGGATTAATCTAACTATTCAAAGGAGGAACGCTGCCAGCATATTGGACACTCTACGCTCTAATGACAGCGACAAATTTTTGATTTATTCAATTTATAAAATAATTATTCTCGGGAGTTTTCAGTTTGTGTATATCATTTTAAGTTAGTTAGTTAAATAAATACATAGTAAAAAAGTAAAAAAAAAATGTAAAAATGTTTATTTCAAAAAACCTTAACATTATACATAAGAACAAACCCCCTAAAAAAGGGCAAAGCCCTGTAGCTTAGGATGGGTAAGCTCAACCCAAATTAATGCACATAATTATAAGGAATTGTAGTGAGGCAAGAACAGCAGTTGGTACATAAGAATTAACATTAAACATGTTTAGATGATGGGTTTTAACAATGCTTCAGTATGCTCATATGTGAGGGATTGCAACCATTCAAGGATTTTATGTTTACAATCATAGAAGCATAAATTATAAATAGTAATTAGTTTACTTACATGGTTGTAAAGCTTAGGACTAAGATAAATACAAAAATTGTGGCTGAAACTTGTTTTGAAAGTTGCTCTAGCGCAAACTAGATCGATTCTACGCTTTGAAATGTTTTTAGGAAAACTAGTAAACTGATGCTGATAAAGTATAGCTGCTAAAATAAACAATTTTCGGACTGAAAGAACATTAGACAGTGCATACAATGTAACGGTAGGAAAACGAAAAGGCTTTCTATGAATGACTTTTAGTAAAGCTCTCTGCGCTCTCTCAACACGTAAGAAAGTAGTTTTATGCGTGCCACCCCAAGATGTGATACAGTATGTCAATAGGCTTTGACATAGGGCAAGGTATATACTCTTAAGCAGTTTTGGAAACATAATCTCTCTTAGGTTTTTAAAAATACAAATAAGTGATCTTACCCTATTACATAATTTATAAATATGATACTGAAAATTTAAATTTTTATCAATAAAAACACCTAAATATTTGACCATAACCGCTCTGTCAAGATAAGGGCAGGCACACGATTGTTGCTGCCCACAATTTGTTGAGTGAGCTTGTAACTGGAAACTTGTGTCAGGCTGTGTATTGTCTCTAATTGAAAAGGATATGTATTTGGTTTTAGTATAGTTAAGAGTTAAAACATTTTGCCTTAACCAGTTAGAAACAATGTCTAGACTCAATTGAGCTTTTTGAAAAGTATCCTCCCACGTATTACCAGAAATTAACAAGGCTGTATCGTCCGCATAAGATATGATCTTGATAGATAAATGTACAGATAACAAAAGAAGATCGTTGATATAAATTAAAAACAGCGTTGGACCTAAAATACTTCCTTGAGGTACCCCGAAATTAAGTTGTAAATCACTACTGTTACGCTCACCAATTTTCAAACTTTGAGTTCGATTTGATAGATAATCCGTAAAGATATCGAGAGCTGTTCCACGAACACCAATTTTATTAAGTTTGTGCAAAAGAAGCGGAAAGTAAACGGTGTCAAAAGCCTTTGCGAGATCTAAAAAGATTCCTATAACTTTTTCACTTTTGTCTAATTTACGAGCTATAAAGGATGTAAGCTCATGAACTGCTTCAGAAGTTGATTTGCCTTTCCTGAAACCAAACTGGTTCTCGGACAAGATCTCATGTTTATCTACAAAAGAGGTTAATCGAGTATTTAAAAGTTTCTCCAAAATTTTCGACAAGCCTGGAAGAATAGAAATTGGACGATAGTTTGCAATATTGTCGGAAGGACCAGATTTATGAATTAGTATAACAATGGCTTTTTTAAGCTTTTTTGGAAAAATACCGAGTTTCAGACAATTATTGAATATGTGTACCAAAATGGGAGTAATTAAAGGTTTAGCCAATTTAAGGATTTTGTTTGAAATTTGATCCCAGCCTATAGAACAATCAGTCTTTAAGTGGTCAATAAGTGAATCAATTTCCTGTGCATCAGTTTCGATTAACACTAAAGAACTACAGTTTGTTGTTAAATGAGGGCTGAGGTCTTTGAAGTAATGTGAGCTGGAAGATGAAGGAAGGTTATCAGAACTACTTTGAGCTAAAGTTTTGCCGACATTAACGAAATGTTCGTTAATTTTATCTATTTCAGCACTATCATCACCTTCCTTTAAAAGTTGACAGCTAGTCTGTTTCTTCTGACAAGACGACGAGATATTTTTAATGGCCTGCCATAGAAGTTTCTGATTTTTTCCTGCTTTGTCAATTTGGTCTTTTTCATATTGACGCTTACGCTGCTTAATGAGATTAAAATAGAAAGACTTGTATCTAAAGTAGGTAATTTTAGCAATTTCATTGTTAGGGTTTCTTTTATATTTAGCATGGAGACTATCTTTGTTCTTTTGGCAACTGAGTAGACCTGTGGTCATCCACGGTTTAAGGGTAACCTTCCTACTTGGAATTCGGACAGCCCTTGAACTCGCGTCAATGGCTTCCTGCAGAGTTGAGACAAGCAAATCAATTCCAACGTCAGGATCGTCGATTTCAAGAATCGGGTTAAAATTAGCCTTGGATAAAAGATTCCAAACATTCTGATAATCAATCCTACGGGCGATTTTATTAACAACGTTATGTTTACTTTTTATCTCCAGATGAAGCAAAACTGGCCTGTGATCAGTAATTGCGGTACTAATCACTATAGTAGCTACTGGAGCTTTAGATCTGAGAAAAACATGATCAATACACGTTCCAGACTCTTCTCTAGTGACAAAATTATGACAAGAAATTAAACCGTGAAAAGCTAAGATATTAAGATACCTTTCGCTATTCACGTCGCATTGATCTGGTATTATATTCAAATTAATATCACCAACTAGAGCAAGATTTTGCTGTGTGTTGTGTTTAGACAACACATCATCAAGAAAAATCAAAAAATTATCTACACTGCTCTGCTTTGAACCAAGATCCTTATAGAAAGCATGATGACGGTAAACTGCAATTATCATTAAGAGGGGTGATTTCAAAACAAGCGCATTGCAACTGACCGAAACCAGCTCTTCGACTGTAAAAATTAAGCAATTTTTAATAAACACAACAACCCCATCATTTTGGTATCTGTTCTGACTGGTGGCAAACGAATAGTATCCATCAATATTAGGCAAAACACTACAACAGGAGAGCCAACATTCTGTCAGTATTATAATGTCACAATCAACCTTGAGTCTGTTTAAGAAAATGATGAAATCAGGCAAGTGTGTACTATGGCCAATACTTCTGATATTGTGAGTTATTATTCTTAAACCTGTGAGGCTTGGAAGAAGCCCTGCACAGCCCTCCACATCAGTTTCAAAAGAGTCCAACGTCTGCAACTCATCGATCTCTGCAATTATGTTAAAAGCATCGAATTTTGTTTACATAGAAAAAAAAATGGTACCAAAACTGCTTAAGCGTGAGATAGTTAGCGCAACAACCGGTATAAAAACATAACACAAATTAACCAACATAAAGGCATTGAAAAATTTGTACAAGTAAACAAAATTAACCCATAAAGAAGTAACATAAGCAAGCAACATATAAATAAAACCCATCTGGTAAATAACACCACCAATTAACAGCAATAGAAAAAAATAAAGTAGTCACAATTCACTCTGGAGCTTCCTGAGGTCATCCCCGCTGCCGACTCTCACGAAGGGTTGGCCCTCGGTCTTCCTGAGATAAACCACGCCGCGCGACGTCCAGCAAAAAGCATATCCATTATCCTTAGCAAATAGGCGGCAGCTGTAGAAAAGCTGACGAGTTTTAAAAGTCAGATGCTCAGATATGTAAATCGGCTTAGTAGGTTGTCCACTTTTTAATTTCAGCACACTGGTATTGAGCATTTGCCCCCTGGCCTGACTCTTATTAAAGTGCTTTACAGCAGTCAAGAACTCTTCTTTTTTCAAAACTGATCCCAACTCAACGATGATCGGCGGTGGAGACCTTTTCACAGTAGCCCTTGGGCTATAAACATCCTTGATCTCTGTTTTGTTTAGTGGGATGTTGATAGCAGAGGCTATAGAGCAGACCACCTCGCAGATATCATTCTTCGTGAGTGGCTTCTCAACGGGGATATTGCGTATTTCTATCTTTGGGGCTGATGACACAAGCTCAAGATAATCTACCCTCTGCACCAACGCACGCACATACTTCTCATCTTCCGCCACCTTAGACTCAAGCACCTGAATTCTCTTGGTGAAAGCATCGCAACTATCGGAGAGAAACTTTACACTGGTTTTTAGATCCTCATTTTGAGTCTTGATCTCCTCAACCGATTGCTGCAGTAATCGAAAATCACGCTTAATATCTGTAGCAAATGATTCGAACATTTGTGTCAAGAAGAGTTTCATATCAGTGTCAGAAAAACTTTGCTTCTTACGATGAGTAACGAAGTCCGAGACCTCATTTTCCAGATTCGGTGCGGAATTATGTTTTTTGGAAGAATCCAATGCCGGAGGGATAAGCACCCTCGGACTCTTGTGCGGTGGAGAACGCTGCAATTTACTCATTTTGGCTCAAGAGTAGGCTTTCAGGGGAAGACTGAAGAAAGAGCGGCAAAACTTGCAATCGCAGCAACCTTGAAACCAAACGCTGATGCAGACCCAACAAATCTCCAGTTTCTTTAATGCGAGCTCACTCCTCTAGTACTCTGAGGTTTCAGTGTCACTAACTGTATTTTCGTATTTTAATATTTTTATTTGAAATAACACAAGTTTGTATGGGCTTTTAGTTCAACTTGCCAACAATAGATGGCGCTACTGGTAGCTTTCAAATCGCAACGTATCACATTAGATATGGCAAGATCATAGGAATATGCGATGACTTACGATGTTTTAAGGTTCCGTAAATAGATGGCGCTACTACACACTTCAAACTTTCAACAGGACTAATTTACACTCTGAACTACTCTCACAACTCACTACACACGTCCACTCACAATGAGATCCGAGGAGGGAGAACGAATACATATAAAAACATATCAACATTTAAATTTTCTGTTTGGATAGCCAATAACTTATCTTCTCATTTCTTCAATACAAGTATTAGTTATGCTTATTCATCTTAACATTTGTGTATGCCGGTTAGAGTAGCGTTTCGAATTGTGTCAGCTTTGTTTCAAAAGGTGAATGGTTAAAACTACAGGCTGGTTTGTTATGCATTTTACGCCTGATTTTGAACATTGGTGAATGTACATAAATATTTTAGTATGAGTATAGATTAACAGATGTCGCCATAATCAGTTTAGTATTCTAGTTTCTTGGTGTCTGCCTTTCCTAATGTTTGTCATTTGGGCGATTAGGATTAGTTGTTATTTTAGTTTAACTTTTGTTATGGTATGTACTCTCTGTAAGTCAATGAAACTTAGTATTAGTTCTTTTTTTCTAAAACCGATAAGTATTTTAATAAAAGATTTGTTTTTGTTTTCAAAACTGGAAAAGATTTATGTTTACGTAACATTTTTTTTTTGGCAGTTCTAAAACAGATTCATGTATGCAAACAGTGTAGATAAATCATACACTGAACATTACTGCAGAGATAACTAATAATTTAAATATTAGTTTTATATACATAAGAATAGACGTAAACTACATTATTTAAATATTCACACACATGCCTTGTCTTCTGTCGATTTCTGATCTATTGTTCCGGCATTATTAGTATTAGTACGGTCAGCGTGTTAATGTACAGCTACCTTAATGTTTATTACGATTATTATAATAATAGAGTGGGTGGTCAGTCTTTCGCATACTTAAATACGTTGTCACGCAAAGACTATTTGAAGGCAGATTTACACGTACGAAGTGTATGTGCAGTACCTAGAAATGGTATGTGAACATACGTAAGTGTGTGGATGTAAGTGAAGCGAAAGTGGCATTACGAAATTGGAGAAATATGTGTGGTTATAATCTCGGTCTATTCGTGTCGGTAATTTTAGTGATATATATGTAAAAGCTGTAGTAAGCTTTTCAATGTTGTACCCGAAATGTCAAAATAATTTAGTAAATTGAAACCTCTCAGAACACTATCAATATTTTGTCTAGATTTTCCAGAACACTACAAGTAATATTATTATGTGATCATTATTAAACAAATCATAAAGAATGGCAACACTAATCATTAAGTATAATATACGTACATATTATAAACCTCATTTAAACGTAGTATCGTAAAAGACCAATTGTTAGACTGCTATATCTGCCTACCAGTTTAAAGGAAAACGAGCGTAAAGTACGTAATACATGCCCGTGTTTACCTCGCCTTTAGTCTTAAATGAAGCAAAACGAAAGCTTCCACGTTTGACTAATATTGTACGAGTAAACAGTGAGTGAACAGTCTTATATGTTTATTTAACTTCACTCACATGGTTCGCTTAGTTTCCGAGGAATTGGTTTAAAGGCTTTTAGTGTCTTTAGCTCTTTTAAAAATAGTATACAAGGGCACTTTTTGAGGTAAGACGAATTAGTTGTGCTTAATCTTAAGTGTATAATTAGTAAAAGATGATCGGGACAAATGGGTATCCGAGATCTCTCCACACCCCTCTACAGGGAACCAGGCGTGATGTGTATGTATGTATGGAATATATTAGACATTGGAGAGTACGTGTAACTTACATAATACATATATACCATATGCAATCACAACCCCGACATTACTACAAGGGAATAAGATAGTGACTCTAAGGCATTGACCATTCTAAAAGATATAAAAGATATCAAGTATATGTATGTATGTTTTATGGCCTTGAATTTAATAAGTAATAAGTATTGGTGTCAAAGTGAATTATTTCATCATACATACAGAATACATTCTCGTCTTAGGATCGGAAATTTAAATTGTTAATTTCGGAAAATTCATACAATAAAAACGGAGGGCTAGTAGCTTCCTTCGCCAGAGGATTAGTCTGACTATTCAAAGGAGGAACGCTGCCAGCATATTGGGCACTCTGCGCTCTAATGACAGCGACAAATTTTTGTGTGCAGAGATCGCGGATCCCCATTTGTCCCGATCCAGACATACCACTTTCGCTTCATTGACACTCATACATCTTCTCATACACACTCGGCGGTTATAGGTACTTCTAACGTCGCCCTTTTTCAATATGGAGTCTATCTGACTGCAATATGTCTTATTGGGCCGACCCATACGTAACCTTACAATTCACATATATTCCCTTTGTCAATCTACTATCATTCATCCGCATAACATGTTCAAAGCATCGAAGCATGCCCTTTGCATTCTTAGTCACTACATCTTCTTTCAAACCGCTACCTTCCCTTATCACACTATTTTTAATTCTATCATTCAATATATTCCATTTACAACTAGTCGCTTCCTAAGAGTTTCTAGACTACTAGTAGTTTATCCTAGACTATTGTGGGAATTAATTACCCAGTGTAAGATTTACCATTCAACAGAAGCATATAATCATAGCCCGCATTGTGCGTCGTAAAATTTTCCCCGAGATGCTTAATAGAAATACACTTCCGATGTTCATTTGCTTTATCGAACTTTCACTTGCGTGAATGCATATTGAACTAGCCATTTTAGTAATGTTACGTCTGATACAAAATTTGTAATTGATTCGATTATTTTAATTGAGTTACATGTACTCATCGATGAATAAATGATAAGGATTCTCTGTACATTGTATAATGTGTGTTTGAGTGTCTATGAAGCGAAAGTGATCGGGACAAATGGGGATCCGTGATCTGTCTACCCGTCTACAGGGAATCAGGCGTGTATGTATGTATGTAGCAATAGTGTTTTGGGTACTGAAATATAAGATACTAAAGTCTTTACATAGTTACATATATAAGATTACTCGACATAGCATAAGTGTCACGACTGTATTATATTTTGGGGTAATTAGATGTAAGAGTGATAAGCATCGTCGCATAGTAAATTCTTTCCTTTATGAGTCAGCATTCAAGAAAAAATGGTCCATTCTTATAAAAGGTATATCAAGTCAAAACTATATTCCGTACTTGAAATATTTTGCCTTATGCCCAAGTAAAATGTCAGTCGTGACGTAGGGGTTTTATTTTTATTATTGTGTTAGTAGTCCTGAGAAAAATATTTTCTATTGATAACTGTAACTTATCTGTTATATACGATGTAATTATTCATAATACAAACTAAAAGAAACTGTACAACGATGACCTAAAACACAACTTCAATAATGTGTACTAAGACATTCTTACAGAAACTGTTTAAAATAGTAAATATTTAAATATGTACAACTTAATAGCAAAAATTAGTTATAATACGAGTATAGTAACTTAATTGTAACAACAATCTTATCATTCAAAACCGTTCTTATCAGCAACTAATGTCAACACAAGGTCGTTTGTTAGTACACCAATTCTAACAACAGATGTCGTCTGGCTTAGTTCCAAAACGCGCGCGGTTGAAACCGTATGTTACGGTATACGTTTGTGAGAATTCCTATAACGTTGCCATCAGGAGGGTCATAACTGACTCGACTGAACAGCGAATGATGAGTCGGGATATGAATCTCTGTGATTCCAATCCACTCGCCCGTAGGTCAACTATCGCAGATCTACGGGACGAATTGACTGACGCTGCCGGCCACATTTATAATAAGAAAAAGGAATAAAACTACATAGCAATTAGATCTTACTCATAATACAGTTATGAAGTTAAATTTATCGTATACTAAAACACAATTAAAAAATGTTGCTTACATGAAGTAAATTGATCCTATTAATTAATCCAAGTAAATCAATACCTCAAATAGTAAATTAATCGCTGAAAGATAAAACTGAAAATTTATATGTGCAGGAAAATAATTTTATAATAGCTCTGACAAAGAGACTTTAAATTGAGTGACAACGAGGTAACCACGTGTTATAACCTCTTTCCATTGAACTACAGATAGCGAAAGCAACTTCTAAATCTTGCATAAAATAACACATTTTTTAATAAAATTTGTTGTATCTTTCATAATGGTATTAACGTATGTAAAAACACTAATAGCAATCATACTCTAAATTTACCTTACTATACGGAAGAAATATCTTATTTACCATGTCATTGATTTCCTTTTCATCCAAACAAATATTACCTGGAACAAATAAGAGCACATTAAAAATCATGCAGAAATAATCGTGTTAGCAGACATTTTATTTTTAGATTCAACCACGTGGTATTGTTTGAACAAAAGACAAACGCGTGGTGAATTTGTTAGCTCTCTAGTAGAGCTATATAACCAAAATGAACTTTAGAAAGGTAATAATAATTTAGAATAAAAAAAGTGAAATTTTGAAAAAAGAATAATACGTTGCAAATAAATCATCTAAGATTATCTTTGTCGTTATCATATAGTCGTCTATACTATTTGCTCTGTCTATTATAATATTATTTAACTTTTATAAATGGATTTTAAAATCGAATGTTTGAATTTCCAGCTAATGCATCACGAAGTTTATCCCTTACGGGGTTATCAGTGATTCGAGTGCTTATCTCGTAATATCTCTATGTAGGAGTATATAAAGTAGTAGTATTTATAAATAGTATATTTTAGACAAATAAGTTTCAGTTTATACTTCATAATATTTTTTTAAGACTATGTAAAGTATGCCTTTCCATTTAGGATCATCTCTGAAATCCCTTTATCGGGTATTTAAACTTATGTATTTCCTATAATCGCCGTTCAAAGAAAAGTCTGCTTTAATCCCACGTCACCGGCAATTTCAAGATAAACCCTCCATTTAAACTGCAATCAATATATAAATTTTCACTAACAGGCATTTAAATTTATTCCAGAACATTCAGTTGGAAGGCCCGCGAGCGCACCTGGCAACACCATGGGTCAGGAGCAGTCGTACGCGCACGCTAGCGCCACTCAGGTGCGGCGACACGAGGAACTAGCCGAGCACCAACGCTTCCGGCACAGCGCCCCCGAATTCCGCTTCTACGAGGACAACTACAAACGTCACAGAGTACGTCGAAGCGGAGACAGCTTCCACAGTGACAGAACTGACAGTAGTGGCTACAACAGCGCCTTTGACTACAGAAGCACCAGTGACAGGTCCAGCAGTAGTGACTACTGTCGCCTGTCCCTCTACAAGAACGACCACTACAAAGACATCAACAAGGAACTGTACAAACCCGTCAAGATACCGAAAGAGAAGCGGTACAAGCAACTCGACATAGACAAGGTCGATACTAATAATAACAAACAGAACTACTTGAGCGAATCAGAGAAGGAGAAATTGAAAAATCCGACCCAAAAACGGTCTGGAATCAGGAATTATACGCCCAAAATACTTTCCGAAGACGAGGAGACTAAGAGAGTGCGGGTGTAGATGCTTAAGGAATAAGGTGTAAATACTAGGCTAAGGTTGTGTAAGAATGGAGGCTGTGGGGGCCCTGGCCACCCTGGGGGGGCTGGCGCCGTCGCCTATCACTGTGTTGGGTCTGATACCGCTCCTAGCGTTGGGGATCACGTACTACAGATACCAACAGTACGATCCGGAGTATTACGTCAGTGACGTGCAAGAAGTAAGTTCATTTAATAGCATATACATACATTTATTCATTCCCAATCCCTGTCGAAGTGGACAGAACCTCGGAGATTTAATATCTCCTAGGTCAGTTTTTAGCTTGAATATTGGGGTTGCGGTGTCATAATGGAACATTGGGACAGGATGCAATAATTTAATAGCATATGCTACAAAAAGGGAATATTCATATGTTTTTAGTTATAGTAAGGTCCTACATTGAATACAAATTTCGAATGGATTTATAATCACTTAACATGTCTAAGTCTTCCCTTACGATATAAATAAAATTATTGCGTCATAGAAATTATCCCATAAATACTTTGAAATGATTTAAATGCAGTCGTTACACAATATTTTATAATACTATCCAATGTCATAATTTGGCATAGTTTTGTTGTGACAAAGTTAGCTATGCAATATTCATAACTGTGTACGATTGAGTATAATTTGTAATTATAACAGAACACATTCATATACTTAACTTAAAACAAAGCATTCAAGATATATCAAACAGAACCTTAAAGTACCACATTCGTTATTTTCAATTGTATCGTTTTTTTCCAACTCCTTTTCTTTACTTTTTCAGATCCTTCCGATTTACGACTTCATCATAGTCGGCGGAGGATCAGCTGGTGCCGTGGTCGCCTCCCGGCTATCAGAAATCGGCAACTGGACTGTTCTTCTGCTCGAGGCAGGCGCAGATGAAACCGAGATATCTGACGTCCCCGCCTTGGCCGGCTATCTACAACTATCGGAAATGGATTGGAAATATCAAACGACACCCTCACACAACCGATCCTACTGCCTCGCTATGAACGGGGACAGATGCAACTGGCCAAGAGGCAAGGTGTTAGGAGGCTGTAGTGTCCTTAACGCTATGGTCTATATACGCGGAAACCGGAATGATTACGATCTATGGGAAGCCTTAGGGAATCCAGGCTGGGGATACGATCAAGTTCTGCCTTACTTCTTGAAATCAGAAGACAATAGGAATCCGTACCTTGTGAACACACCATATCATTCCGCTGGTGGATATCTGACTGTCCAAGAAGCACCTTGGAGAACTCCCTTGTCGATAACCTTTTTGAAAGGCGGCATGGATTTAGGGTACGAAGTCAGAGATCTTAATGGGGCTAAACAAACAGGTTTCATGTTAACACAGGCGACAATGAGACGCGGCAGTCGTTGTAGTACAGCTAAAGCCTTTTTACGACCTGTGAGGCTTAGAGAAAACCTTCATATAGCTCTCGGAGCCTTTGTGACCAAGGTGCTGATCAATCCTGTGAAGAAACAAGCATACGGTGTAGAGTTCATGAGAAACGGCAAGAAGTACAAAGTGAGGATCAAGAGGGAAGTAATCATGTCGGCTGGAGCGTTACACTCTCCCAAGCTTTTGATGCACAGTGGAGTCGGCCCCGCGGAACACTTAAAGGAACATGGAATCCCTGTTATATCCAATTTAAAAGTCGGCCACAACTTGCAGGACCACGTTGGCTTGGGCGGCCTGACGTTCGTAGTTAACAAGCCGGTCACGTTCAAGAAAGATCGCTTCCAAACTTTCGCCGTCGCTATGAATTACATAATGAACGAGAAAGGACCTATGACTACACAGGGAGTGGAAGGCTTGGCCTTTGTCAACACGAAATACGCTCCAACGTCTGGTAACTGGCCAGATATTCAGTTCCACTTCGCCCCAAGCTCTGTCAATTCTGACGGAGGCGAGAACATTCGTAGGATTCTGAACTTACGCGATCGAGTTTACAATACCGTGTACAAGCCTTTGGAGAACGCTGAGACTTGGACTATTCTTCCCTTACTCCTTCGCCCTAAGAGTACTGGCTGGGTCAAACTGAAGAGCAGAAATCCTTACCACCCGCCCGTGATCGAGCCCAACTACTTCGCTTACAAAGAAGACATAAAAGTACTGACTGAAGGTATCAAAATCGCTATGGCTCTATCAAACACAAGCGCCTTTCAAATGTATGGTTCTAGACCACATAACATTCCCATGCCAGGTTGTCAGCACCATGTTCTATTCAGTGATGAGTATTGGGAGTGTTGCGTTAAGCATTTTACATTCACCATCTATCATCCGACTAGTACTTGCAAGATGGGGCCAAAGCACGATCAGGATGCGGTGGTAGACCCCCGGTTGAGGGTCCATGGTGTGGCTAATCTCAGGGTAGTGGATGCCAGTATAATGCCCACGATAATAAGTGGTAACCCCAATGCTCCAGTGATCATGATAGCTGAGAAAGCCTCAGACATGATCAAAGAGGACTGGTTGGTTTTATGACAGTGATTAGGTTAAAGACTTACGGTTGCAATATTAGTGAAAGTGATTGTGATTGAGACATTGACATTGAGTGTTATTGCTTAGGTGATTAAGTTTTTTACGTGATGTACATAACCTTTATTGTTAAACGCAATGTTTAATTCGTAGGATGTATTGCTATAGAATTGTGTTCCAAATGTATTAAATTGTAAGATAATAAACCATTTTATATTGTACTATTTTTATAATAATTGCTTTATTGTTCTTAGTCCCTGTTTCTTCGCTAACGGTGAGGGAAAACATCGTGAGGAAACCTGCCTATCCCTCGGGATAGGCAATCGCCAGTGCCTATATACGGCGATACGGTTCACTACCTATCACGTTGGGTGCTGTCTATCAAGTGAAACGCGAGCTTCGAGTGACCCATACCTAACATGCCTTCGAAATTTCGGAGATGGGCACTCAAGCCTCTGACTACCCCGCCATAATAAAAAAGGGAGTGTGTATACACAAGTCGTGAAGCGTGTGTTATGTTTATGTTTCTTCATACATTAGAGAAAAGAGACATATACACCACAATACAGAATGTCATAAACACCGCACGCCCTAAGCAAACAGTACTAGACAGAAACCCAAAGATTTTACCTTTTAGTTACGTTTGGTATTTACTATGAGTAAAAGTATGTTCTTCAAGCCTTTACAACAAATAATACTCACAATCCAATTAAATACATCTTACAACAACATGTCCGAATGGCAGCTAGTTGAAATCACTTGAGCTTTCTCTTCAGTCAAACAGGTTTTACTAATAGTCAGTAACAATAGTAATTGTCTGCACTTCGCTGTCCAAAGACACCGACTATCAATTTAGTCATAAACAGTTTTCTCATAGTTTAGGTAAACTACGTACACATATGCATATATTCGCGTCGCAAGATATAATATCTCCTAGATCACTTTTTAGTATGAATATTGTAGTTGTGATGTCATATGTGTAAAGTTGCTATCCAGTCGCCCAATAGTTTCCAATGAACCCTAGTTTCTTCGTCACCTCTTATGACATCCCTAGAAGAACGGCAGCTAGTTAACATCCTTTTTACGTCCCAGCTAACACTGGACTCACTAGCACTAAAACCACTAAATAAGGAATCAAAAAAGTGTGTTCAAGAATCAATCTTCACAAGGATGATATAGGGATATCATACAGATTAAAAACCGAAAGACGAAATAAGATTATGTTGTCTGATATTCTGTAGAGGTACCTTATAACTGCATTGATTGCATGTAAGTATGTAAGATCAGTTAAATAATAGATCTCTACCAAACGAATCCATAGACCAGTTTTCATTAAATACAGCAGATCAGAGAGGGGTAGACAGATAGATATTCACGATCCCTATATGTCCCAATCTTGATAAACCACTTTTGCTTCTTTGACACTCATACATCTCCTGATACATTCTGCGGTTATAGGTACTTCTAACTTCGTGATCTCTGCCTGCCCCTCTACAGGAAAACGGGCATGATGTGTATGTATGTACGATATATTATCATTTATAAGTATTACCTATCATGTAACTGTAATTGATTAATGATTTATTTTTATTTCCGTTGATACATTATTTATTTCCGTTTAAGTATACGTAATGCACGCGTTGGAAAAACATGAAAACAATTGATTATTGATAATATGTGATTGATTGAAACACATCACGTATTTATTCCTTGAAGAGGTTGGACAGAATAAACAGATCCGAAGAATATTTCTTTGCTATGGTAGTTAGTAAAAAAAAAAATATATGAATATTTAAAATCAATAATTACTGGAACTGGCACTTACGTTGAATCAATAATTACAATTTTATTTTTAAAATATGATGAACAATAATTTTAAGTATAATACCATGTGTATAATCGTAGGAGTTACTGCCATCTATTAAGGAAAAGTGCGCAAATCCCAATTATAAATATAAACTTTGATTTTTAACTTTAATTCAACTCTGAAATGAAGCTAGAAAAATTACGAAAAATAAAAACATAAAAAAGATCATATTGTAATACAGTAACCCCTACTAAATTATCCTATTTCCATTATTAAACTTGTATCAATAACTTTACATTTATTTTAAAATCAGTGCCATCTATGATCAGATAGAATAACTACTTAAAGAATAAAGTTTATCCGCTACAATGCAGATGTCAGTAACACAAAAATCAATATTAGTTCTTGGCTTACTACGCAGATGTCAGTAACGGCAAGTTTCGTATGTATTGAGCATAACAATGTGTATGGTAAAATACTCCAATAAGTAGGATTGAACCTAATCGAGTCATAGGTATACACATACTCCTAATTTGGGTTTTAAACAAACATAGAAGACTGTGTTTTAAATTAAATGAACTAGTACTAATTAAATACACAATAGAGATAACAAAGTTGAATTATTTGACATACATATATTGCTAACTAGCTGCTAATCTTCTTAGCATATCGTATCAGGCGACAGGAACTTATGGTCAATAAAAATCTATTGGGAAATGGGCTAACATACTATAACCAATATTCCATATTATCACGACCCAAAGTAAAACTAGTCCATGAGATTAATATGTCCGCTAGATTCTATTTACCCCAAATAGGATCAAATGGCGTAAATGTGTATGTGTAAATTCTACCAAAAGTTTTACAGTGACGTTTGTTTTATTCGGGACAGTGAACATTAAAACTACGTCTTTTATGAATATTACATAGAGTTTAAAAATTGTAAAATTTTTGTATACATAAGCATGACATATTTATGGATACCAATTCAAAAATGGCAGTTGTGTATTTGTCATCTGCCTTTATTTACACACATAAACATAACATAACATATAAACATAAAACACACAGATATAGGTAATCACGCCTCTAAGTCCCTAACGAGATAAGCAACGACTGTTGATCGCCACATGGAACGATCCTGACAAATCTCTATTGCTTCACTCTCACCCATTAACCTTCTCATACATTTTCTTCACACATAAACAATACGCAAACTTAACTTATTATTTGTGAATTATTTAACCATCTACCTACAGTAAAATTCAAACGAAATCAAGCCTTCTCTTAAATCTTGTAACGTGTAACAATGCGTAAGGCTTACGCAAATGTTAATGCACAAATAATTGACGCTGTAAGTGCTCTTTTATGCTATTAATAGGACAATTTATCTTGAGAAGCGTGTTCACTTACCGTTACAACATTGGCTACACCATAGAAACACATTTATGTAAGTAAACAGTATTTTTATTTAAATTACAGTGATATAAATATGTTTTAGTTGCACTAGTTATTTAATTTGGACCTGTTATGTTAAAGTTTGCCAAATCTTTTAACATACTCTTTATTACGAATATTACCAAATGATTTGTACTATAAATTACCCAAAAATAAACTTTACGGGCATACTCTCTTACTTAGTAGGTTAGGTTGGGTAGTGCTTGTATAGTAGTAGTAGGGTGGGGGTAGTCGCGTATCCATATCCACAATTGCGGTGTTATTCTTTGGCTATCTCGAACCTACGTGTTAACCAGATAGTCGGCACCTAATGTGACACATTGATAGATCGAAAATAAAACAAATAAAATACACAACAGATAATTACTGTATGTAATTACAATATGGATATCCTGTTCGTACATAGATAGGTATTCTTAGTCTGGGTACCAATCGCTTATCACTATAATCAAAAATACAATCATAAATCAGATGTCCCATATAACCCACTCATTCCTATACTCAAAACGTCTCATCGATCTATCAAATTTTAACTCGATACCGACTTCATGTCGAAAATAATGGTCTGATATTGAGTGTGATTTAATTTCTGATATTCTGCTTGACATCATGACAAAAATATCTTTTAAATTATTTTAGAGAGCGATTTTCATTCACTTTACAAGAAACGGGTAACAAAGCTAATACTTTTCGTGTATAAAATATACGCGGTAAGTCCAGTTTTCTTTTAAAATATCTTTTAAATTACCTTTATAATTAATTACATTTATAAGTTAATAGTATTTATTCAATTCTAGTCTTGGACGTATATTTAATGCTAACTAGTCGTAATTCTTCGCTTTGACTGGAGTCGAATAAGAAACTAGGGGTGTATGGAATTTCTTAAGATAGCGAATTAGCGATTAGCTTTCGTATGATTTAATTAATTATGTCAGGATAAAAGTATGATAACAGTAATATCATCTTTATTGAGTAATTCACATCAACAAGATACAATATTTAAAGTATAATAAAATTATTTAATAATAATTTTTAATAAAACATTTAGGACATAACATATTTAATAATAATTGGATTACAATGAGGACATAACACATAAAAGTACGTAAGTATATATAATTATTATATACATACATGTATTCACGCATCTACGTCCCCAATATACATACATACATAAATATAAATCAAAAAACGAACACCTATATTTTGTATCAGGCTAGTTTAGTACGAGTAGCAATTGACGGACACTATCGGCGAGCCAAATCAATCAAAAAGCAATCTCCAGCCACGCAACGCTACCGAATGTATCGATATTAGATCGACGAGATCTACTATCGATATCATCAGGAAACTTTGATAGAAAATTATTCGTGATTATGTGTTACGTAGAACAAGGAACTGGAGACATTGTCTTGGTTAATCGAATACATGTGTAGGCTTATGTTAATACACATACTCGTGTGTGGACAGGATATCATACATACTAGTAGACGTACATGTTATACATCCTTTTATGGGTTCAGTTGTTCCTTACGTATCAGCACATTTGAAACATTAGAATCTCATTTTCACAATGTATAAATAGATACTATTAAAAGTAATGTATTGAATTATTGAACGTTTTTCACATAGTAATACCTATTTTATTCGGTCCCTCATATTCCCACAAAACATACCTAGCTGTCTTATCCTTCTGTCTGTATCTTTACTCCTAACAATTCATATAAAAATAAAAAAGTCAAACGCGTTCAGGACCATTAACCTTTACGGGGTAGACAGAGGTTCAGGTGGTCGTCTCCGCAATTGCGGAGGTAGTAATTATATGGCCACCTCGAACCCACGGCACAATTCATATAATGAATGCATTATAACCAACTTAGTCATCGTTTTTAAAAGCCCCTACAACTCATCGTTGAAATTAAGACTGGTAAACTTTCAGATGAACGCTAGACACAGTTCATACCCTGATTTATTCCCTGAATCACCATTTAAATTAGAAATATTACGAGCATCCTCTCTATATATTAGGGAGGGAACTGTCTAAACATCGTTATATGGAATTATAAGTACTCTAGTATAAGAAGTGTCGACTCTTACATGTGAAAAGTCACCACTTACATGTACTTGTATATATATGTTAAACTGACATGTTATCGTGATTCAACCGTATTGACTCATCCACTTATTATGTTGTTAAATATAACAACAGTAACGATGATTACCTTTAAAAGTCAAGTAGACATTTCGAGCGGACAGCAAATCGTTGATGTCTAATGTAAGGCTAATTATGGTCTGTTATATTTACTAATACGCTAGTCGGGGTCATTATACGATAATAAGCTGCCTTTCTTCCTTGTACAAGCAAGATATGGCATAGTTTAGTTACGGTTACTGTGTTACGTGGTTTGGACAACAAGACTCCATTTATTTTTTGCGTATTGTCGCTATTATTATTCTGTCAGGATCGGGACAAATGGGGATCCGTGATCTCTGCCTACCCCTCTACAGCGAATCAGGCGTGATGTGTATGTATGTATGTCGCTATTCTAGCCAACACATCTTCCGTCAGAAGCGTAGAGGACACCTAGTGTCTTCACACGATTCCAGAAGCTCAAATATGACCAAGGAGAGATAAGAGATGGCAAAAGACAAATACAATCTTAATCCGTAAATCGACCCCGAAAGGCAAGGTTCCTCACGATGTCTTCCCTCACCGTTAGCGACTGTAAATTAATTACATAAATGAAAAATACATTTTTAAATTTCATTCATTGGTCCATGTCACCTTTGACCTCTAATAAGAAGTCGGAGGGCTTACTTAGCTACAGCCGCTATTATTTATTAGTTTGTTATTTTATAATTTTGGATAGTGTTATAAAACATTATGTACTGCTCATCGTTTCAAAGTATTTCTTATATATTTTTAATTTGCACAATTATTATTAGTTTTATTTATATCGTAAAGGATTACTTACGTATATATACTAGTTAAGTGATTCTACATCTATCCATTTTTCAAGTACTGAATTCATATCCATAGTGTATGTATGACTAAGAAACGAAATTGCGTTATTTGAAAACCGCGCCTTGATGGGTTGATGCAACCGACCGGTCTCGGGTTCATTTCCTTCATTACACAACCGCTATTCAATTATGCATACATCAAGCACCTAATTTTCGAAAGGATGGACTTAATCACGTGGTTTGTACCATTAATAATCGGCGTGCTATTTGACTATCCATTCATAAGATATCATCTTGTATTTTTAATGGTTTGGACAGGACTTTGGATACTTAATATCTCTTCGGTCTTTAGCACTACTACCCACGATAGTATATGATGTCACTATTATGACATCCACGTAGAATATTTATTAAAGATTTAAAGATAAATGCCACGATTATTTACTCAAGTCACACAGTAATAATATGACGATCAAATCATTGACAAAATGAATGTACTGTAATGTGATGTAATGTAATGTTTCAATGAATGTACTGTACTTGTACTTATATTGAATAAAATAATTTAACTGTGACTTTATCTATATTAGTAAGACAAAATTAGGGATCCGCGATCTCCGCCACATCTCTACAAGGAGATAGGCATACAACACAATCATGTTACTACTTAATCGCTTTAGCAGTTACAAGCATTTTAAACTTTTTCCCAATTTCGTGCAACATTCGCATTGCATTCAAATGGTTATGTGGAGTAGGTTAAAGTCAACCATAAATAAACGTTAGAGCACTAAGTCGTTATTACAACATGATGGCTGTCTGTCTTCCTGGCGTGGCGTAAGATGAAACAAGGGACTATTGGTGTGTATGTAGGGTTAAATGGTGTTAATGTTTGGTGTAAAGAGTAATGAGGAGATGTCCTTTGGAATTGCATTGTCATTTGAAGAAGGTTATCTATTAGAAAAAAAGTTAAAGTGTATTAGCCTGGATGAAAGGTCTTAAAAGGGAATATAGAAAATTTGCAACATCCGATAGATAATATATATATCCGATTGATACATATATAGCACCGATGTGTATTTATGCTAGTCCGTGATATATCGCCCTAAAGTATTCGAGAAAAAAATTATTAACATGTCTCTTACAATACTTCGAGAAAAAACCTGGTTACATAAAATACTAATTTATAAAATTTTATTAACGATTACAAGACATTGGATAAATTAAGCAACATTCTATAATCACTGCCTCTAAAGAAGTATTTTCGGCACCTTGCGTGACATTACAACTCTACTTCCACTTATTTGCATATTCCAATAATTTGTCGCTTCTAGAACCTTCTACAGGTCAGTACATGGTCACACTGAAGCAACGTGCATCACCTCACGTAGGCTGTTATATAAGACGCCAATTTACTTGCAACCACGCGCAACCGCTTTGCATTTGATGCGTGACATTGTAGATGCTTCTATGGCGAAAGAAGAGTTGGAGACTCTGCCTTCCTGGTTCTAACGGTTTGTCATTGCAATATTTGAGCAAGCGAAGTCGAAGCATAATGTTATAGGATTCAGACTCGTTGATTAATTATCTACACAATGTGCTGGAAAAGTAGTAATGCTAGCGACTTCGTTTGATAAATTATTGCATTACTTACGTACTTAGAAATTAACACAATAACATTTGTTATTTATTCATTAATTATAAAAAAAAATAAAAAACAAATGTGCATCACACCTGAACTCACCGATAATGGTTGACCTATATTACCGATCCTGAAAACCCATTTTCTCAACATCAACATCACCCAAATTAATAAAATACTCGTATTAACCATAATACGTTCCAATATAAAAGGAACATAAAATAAGACATAACATCGGGCGTCGTATTCCGCAACCTTGCCCAATATGTGATGTAAACCCGTCCATCGTCTGCACTGGGCCCAACGGACGCAAGTAGGACACTTTCGTTTTCAAGGTTGAGAGCGTGGCGTCGAATTCCAGTCCGAGACAATAGATGGCTCTCGCTGTCTCTTGCAATGACACGGTTGTTGACTGCCGTAACACGGGAGCCTGGTAATATGGGTTGAAACGTGAATAAGGTGAGATAAGAATTATGGTGACGTATTGTGGTTTATAGGTTTCGTACTAGATGAGTTAAGGATTACTTTTCTTACATGTATATATCGATTAACTTTGGGTAATTTGATTAGATCGTATAATATCAGGATTAATAAAAACTTAAATGATCATATTATTCGAAGAACAACACTATACCAGCAGCACGTATTACAGACCAGAATATCAATTCTCGTAAAAGTGCAATCAATTACCCAATTTACACTCGTAAACAGGTCGCCTACCAACGAATTCGCACAAAGAATTGTAAATCAATTGCACCGTTTACGCCTCCTAAATCAATTGAAAAAAACCTTTCCATTTACATGTAAACGATCGTAAAGACAAGTGTACACGGTTTTCCCACTCAACGGCTGTGAGGTAACCCGTTGACTCACACGTAACACGAGTGGCTCACGCAAGGCCTGAACGGGTTATGTCGAAGAATTTATAGGTCACCCGATCTCGTTTAGCCGGAAAGATGTTCGAGTGAATTTCAAATATGACTATACGAGTTGGCAAGAAAATTCTAAAGAATAATTAGCTAAACTTGATTGGGATTTAGTACGCAATTATATTATACGTTTTCGCGGTACATAATGAATTTTAGTAAGTTGCGTATTGTAAATTTATTAAGAAGATTATATTATATTACGTATTATATTAATTATATATTATTTTAGATTAAAATATGTGTCTTCTGCTTAATCGGAAGGGAAAGCAAGGCATAAGTAAATATACAGTATGCGTAGTACTATAGATAGGTACCTAAGTAAAACGTTATATTTACTTTCATATTCAATATGAGAGGATCAAAAAATAAAAAAATATTTGGGCTCCTTAATTGTTATTCATTTATTTTTAATTATATCATAAAGCAGACATACTCAATACGATTACATAATTAGGTAACAACATAATTACATACTATTTAAATATAGATCCATGACTTTTAAGCCCTTTCTTAATATCTCTTGGGTCTCTTAAAATATAATAAATTCGTAACTAAAATATTACTCATTATGCAATTTGTTAACTCAGAATATATCACATTCCATAACCTCTTAATGTTAGATGTCTCCAAGTAACTTATGTAAATTTTCAAGTAAACGAGGTCTAATAGAATTTTCTAGAAGGCTTTAAATTTCTATTTCGATTTGTGGAAGTTATATAATACATCTTTTTCAATTGACACATTAAGTAAAGGTCTAATATTTATACTGTTGGTGATGAAATAAATGTATGTGTGTTAAATAAGGTAGTAAAGATATTGAATATTCTACGGTAAGTTTTTGAATCTTTAATAAGAGCATACAACTTATAACTTTAATATCATTTAGGTGTAATGGTTTGTTGACAAAGACTTTATAAGTAACAATTATTACTTCTTATTACAATTACAGAAATAATATAAAAGTGAATAGTTAAGCTTAAAATAGAATAATATGATTAATAGATAATAGCATTATTAATAATTTAAACCATTAATTAGCCAGAAAACATACACTTCCTGACAATCCTTTTCGGGATAGTCAGAGGTTCAACCATCACCCCAATAACGAAGTAACTCACATAGACAGCACCTAACATGATAAGTGATATATTCTATGACTATTACATATTCCCAGTATTTACATACATGCTGAAGGAATATACATCAATAAAGGATTACAAAATAATTCATTCGCATCGTTCAATGGACAAGTGACTCGATGTCGTAACGATTGTTACTTAATTCGATTCGATAATCGGATAATCGTTCGGTAGTCGATACTGCGCACGCACCGAGCATACGAGAAATTCCACATACTACGTTAGCTGTAGAAGGATTTAGTAGTTACTGGGGCAGTTAAAAGAAGAATTAATATTACATACACATCACGCTTGTTTCTGCAGAGGGATAGGCAGAGATCACGGATCCCCATCTGTGCAGATACTGACAAAACACTTTCGCTTCTCATTGATACTCATACATCTCATACACACTCGGTGGTAATAGGTATTTCTATTGTCATCCTTTTCCAATGTGGTATCTATCTGATTGTCATATGTCTTGTGGGGCCGGCCCCTACGTAACCGTATGTTAATATTTTATGTAGAAATAACTTTTATTAAAATTCCCTGCATTGGTTTGGGACTTGAATAGAATAAAATAAGCTACCCTTGTCCTGGTATGTTGTAAGGGGTGATTGGACAACTAATTAGGACATCTTTAATGATATTTAAAAGTATATAAAATATTTTAAAAGAAGCTTATTTGATTTGGTTCCCTAAATTCATAACTGTTGACCATTTAGAGGTAAGACAGATCACCTCGAAAGGGTTAACAGTCCTTTGTTTTCGGTGGCTAAATACCCTCGCAATTATAGGGCTTTTTACATCGTAGAACAACTTACCCTTATTAACCAACCTATGAACTTCTACATCGTAGAGTAATTTGCCTTTATTTTTGAAACCCTCTCCACCATTTTAACACAAACCATTTACAGATACTCATCTCATTCCAACCAACATTAAGCCCTGCTTACACTCGTCCAAAACTCCTTTAAAGCCCATCTCACACGCTGCAATGCCCAAAAGGATCCGATCCTTGCCCGAATGCGCCACATGCTTTCTTCTCAGGTGGGGCTAGTCCATTGCGCCACCGCTTCAGCATTCGCGGCTTTGGCTTCGCGAAGCAATAACAGTCAAAACGCCGGAGTCGCGCCGCTAACCTGTGCCGCGAGCCACGCCATCTGTTGTTGCGAGAGTAAAAACACTTTTCATTTCACTATTCGTCTAGTTTTACTTTCGTTAAGGGTTAACGGTTTTGTTTGTGGTTTTGGTTTCGTTGCGTGCTGGGGTTTGAAATAAATAGTTGGGGTATATTGGATTTTTGCTTGTGTTCGATATAACACAAAAAATAAATGAAACCTTTTGTTTAAATGGAAAAAAAAATGTTTTAGTTTTTTGTCAGTTGCTGGTCTCTCTATAAATTTGTTTTTATCACATAGAAAAATACTTTTTCTTTTAGTAAAATTGTGAGCTTATTAATATGGTGATAAATTGTCTTTTATATTTCGTTTTAATTGTATCAACAAATGACATAATATTAGAGCATTAACATAGTTTTGATAGTGTTATAACATAATTGTCTTATAATTACAGTTATGATTATTCAGTAAGCGTAATCATTGACTGGTATCTGAATTAACAAACGCTGTATTCTTTTAATCATTTCCCCTTATGTATCGGATACCTCTCTCTTAATTATTATATCTATGAATATTTTTTAAAACAGTCTAAGCCGCTTAATTTTATCCATACCCTGCTTGGTAAAACCTTAGAAACGATAACCCCATAAATAAGTATTTATATGCAATTTCACCCTCTATCTACAGACATAAAACAGAATCTTAGAATCAGAAAGTTCTGTACCAACAAAATGACAATGAAACCACCATTATAATGACTGTAAACAAACATTTAGATTCGTAACATTCTGCAATATCATACATCATTGAACTTGTGCGCGTGGGAGATTGGCCACCGACAAAAACCACAAACATCGCTTCTGATATCATTCTTTTACCACAGGTGACTTTCAAGTCGACATTCTACGCAGTGGAGTGATTAACCTATAGTTTAGAATAGATAGAAGTAGTTAAAATACAATAAGTGTTGAATAGGGCTTGACTGGACAGAAGTGATAGTGGACTTAAGAAAATAGTGTTCCTTGGTTTCGTTGTGAAAGAGGTGTGACGGGAAACCAGAGAAATGAATGTGAGTATCCTTAATTATTTATTTTATATGGATGGATATCGGATATATCGTGGATATGCGTTATACGTGTTGCGTTTCCCCATAAAAAATAAAATGTTTAGCTACAGTACATATACATGTTTAACTAATAGCTAATGATTATACAAATTATATCAATATTTTATTATACAAGTACGATAGTTAATAACAATTAATATAAAAAAATCTAATAGTGAACGTTCAACAAATAATAGTTCTGTTTTCATTCAGTTCAATCACGTGTAAGTTAATTAGAACTATCTTATCCATGTGTCTATAATCTAGAATAAAACCATTCAGCCAATAATATAACCCAAATTAATCCACATAGATAAGCTATTACTATCGTTAAAAAAGCAGAAAAAAGCCCCTATTTGCCAGCATAAAGACACAGTTTCAAATCGCAATTGAAAGGAAACGTAACAGTTAAATAATTAATCGTGCTCGTTACAACACATAGATATGATGAAACTCTCATTTGCATTCCGATTAAACGAATCAGTGTCAACAAAGGCACTCGGGTAGGCTCTATTAGCCAATGTTTAAACTAATCTGAATTTCCTAGATGTGTAGAATATTCATGGATATCGTGGTATTGGAAAAGAAACGATAAAGTGAATAAATGTGTAAAATGTGTTTGAGGTTCGAAAGTCCTAAAACATCAAACTAATATGACTTGATTCAAGTATGTGCAAATATCCTACGCAATCTTTTAAATAAAGCTTTATATATTTGTTTACAAAATCATTGCTAAACAACGATAGTAGAGAAATGATCAAAGTTGAAGGTTGAACAAAACGAATGTATGTCCTTGACATTTTATGACGTATAGACTCTCGAAACTTCTCGAAAAGTACACATTTACTTAATACTAGTTAGTTACTTAGTCGTCCATCACTCTATAATACCTATAATCCATATCCTAAAATATGCCTATACCCTATAACAAAAGCTAGTTACATACTATCACCGACTGAATTATCAATACTCAAACCTTTCGACCACATCTGTTAGACAAATAAACATTGACATGTATAAATCTAAATCTATAAGGTCAACAAATAAAAATTTAAACCCCATTCTTACACTCACTAAAATTTGGCAATTATTATATTGAACCAGGCACATGTAACCGCGCCTAAATTGGTCAACGAAGTAGCACAAGCAGATTGCTTCGATGCAACGCTCAAAAAGAAACAAGATAGGATTACACCAACCGTGCCACGGCCGATAGTATTGCAACTACAATAATATTATGTGTTTCTTAACTATTACTTCTATATTAAAACACTGACGACATTAAAAGCCTGCGAGGAGAGGGTATTATATGTGAAATGGTATCTTGAAATGATTACTTAATATGATAAAAATAAAAACATAAGAAGCTCTATTCAAATGGAGGTTCGAGTGTCTATATATTTAGTTTAAGAGCTTATATGTATATCAAGATATGAACCACGTGGTTTTAAAAGAATAGAGATGCAATAACTCATCCGCAAAGTTTTTATAAATGCGATATTCAGATATACGATGTCTTTTTGAGTAAACAAAAGCCAAATAACTAACTTGCTATAATAATTACAGACTGTACAGGAATGTGTCAATCCTACTTATAATTGACGACAGAAATCGTATGACCTATTTACATAATTTTTAATTTGTGTTTTAAATACACATTTAATTACTATAAATAAATCTGAGTCTACAATTGCGATATCAGCTAATAAACCAGTCAATCTGCAATCGCGATGTCGCCTTAACAGTGTAATGCGGTGCTATTCGTTACGCGCTGCGATTGTATGCGATTATCAAACTGCGATTCGACGATGTGATAACGGGCTGCACCTTGTAATGATATTCACCTTGCTTTGTTTGTTTTGCGACCTTATTTTAGGTGTTGCGACGGAGATGTGGCCTTTATTTTGTGATGAAGATTAGTTTTAGTTACGGTTGTCTTGAATAATAAAGGTATTTCACAATTTTAGCGTTAATACAAACAAACAAAATGTTAATCATGGTTTCGTAGATGTACAAAGATAAATACCACGGCTTTTTCTCTATAGATTTGTAGCCAAAGTTTATGCCTGACTCTTTTTACTAATTACTAATACCAGAACTATTTAAACGCGTATATTTTTGTACTCATGTAATCAACGATGTTGTTAAGATATCCTTAATTGGAAAATCACGTAAATATTACTATTTATTTCTTTTACGTCATCAGTATGTTCATTTCAACGGGTTACATGTAAGCTATTTAAGTTAATCTAAAAAATAGTAGCTACTATTAAGCTCCGCAAAAATTACATCTCATTCGATAATGAATTAAAAATGTAATAGGCGGATTACAAGCTCCATTACAGTCGTTAGTATTGCGAACACCCATGACATAATTCATCCGTCTTTTCGCATTAGCATCGGAAAAGCAATTAATCAGTACCACATTTGAATCTCGCACTCGCTTATTAAAATCACTAGTCTAATCAACACTTGGGCAAAAAAATTACGAATCGACAACTTAGAAAGGTGGCGCTAGTTATTATGCAAAAGCGATTAAGGCGCCCCCTACATTCTTTTACAATCTCAAATTGAAATTTTTGAAACGTTGCGTAATTGCGTCCAAAATTCTATGAATAATTATAAATGTGGTGAAGATAGGAGGTAAAGAAGTTTCAACGTGTCATAAATGAACATCTAATGTTTTTATGTATTTCAAGTGTATTATACTCGGATAAAGTATGCTATATATTACACAAAAATAAAAAAACAAAACAAGTTTCCTTTAAACAAGCATAAATTTAAACATGCTAAATATACATATAACTACTAATATATTTGCTTTATAATAGTTAGAAGTACTATACTGAAAACGTTTGTATAAGTCCCATACTTAAGCTGACGTTAAAACAAATACAGGCTGCTAGTTATCTCAATTCAGAAGCCCTTCAGAATGGCTAAGCTGAAAACCGACCCTTACAACACAAGCTTAAAGTGGACTCGTGACATAATTCACTGACATGTAAGTTAGAAGGAAATCTTTTGTTCTGTAACAGTAAGTTTACAGTATCATGAATAAAACTTAGTATAAATGTGCTTGTAAAGGTAATGGTTAGTGCTTGTAAATGATGACGTGGCTTACCACCTGTCACATTGAGTACTGATCTGGTCAACACGTGGGTTCGAGGTGTCCATAGAATTATATATTTAAATATTTCACTTTTATTTTGAATATCGTATGTATGCTTATTTCATGTAAAATTATTAATCTACCCTCTGTGGGCTGCCAGCTGAAAATCGGCGGCTCTGTGGAGCATTAAGGGCTCTACAGACAACCGCCGAGCTGGACGCCTTTTGAGATTACCACAACTAGCTGTGTGATCATATTTGAAATGTAAATTAAATTTCTTGTTATCCAACTTACATAGAATTTATTTATTTATTTATTTACATAATTACAATAGAAGCTTACAGTTACCCAAAGCGCTACTATTGTTATAACTAATTAGACACTAGACTGTATTAAACATTATTACATAGGTATAACCTAAATTCACCAGCTACTTTAATAATAGTGTCAGCAAAAATATCAACATGTTGGGCCTCTCGTAGAAATCCATTCAGAAGGGCCAGGGCTCTTGCCGTCGGCGCGTTGTTCGCGAGTAACGTACGTGCTGTACAATCTGCGAACAATTGGTGCCGGCGACGCTGTCCGGCACGCGTGTAATTATCTGGTACGAATAATCCTATGCCAGCAAGAACCCCAGGGTTATGTACTTTATTACGAATTAGCAGACAGTAATGTATGCCCAGCTGTAACTTCCGCCTTAGCTCTAACGCATCAAGGCCCACCATGCCATATACGAAAAGTGATGGGAACAGGAATGGGTAATATCCGTACTTTCGCTTGTATAAGTACCTAGCGAATTTTCTTTGTACCCTCTCAATCATCAACACATGTTTGGCTTCCCGAGGGTCTCAGGCAACTGCACTATATTCCAGTTTGCTGCGCACGAAAGCATTATAAAGCATTACAGCCAATTTAACATCTCTAAACTGAGACGCAGTTCTCATGATGAATCCTAGGACTTTACTGGCATTTTTGCACGTACCAATCATGTGCTCACGAAAGTTCAGTTCAGAGTCCAACAGTAAACCAAGGTCTTTTATACAAGTCACTCTCTCCAGCATCGCGCCATCCAGATAGTACGTTGCCGTAATTGGCTGGCGCGATCTGGACAAAGTGATAACCTTGCACTTCGCAACATTAAAGTCCAGCCTATTTGCCTGGCTCCACCGCCTCACCTCATCAATATCATCCTGTAATGCTACAGAATCTGCTTCGTCGTTAACTGGTTGGAAAACCTTTAAATCATCGGCAAACATCAGACACCGAGCACTTTTAAGAACTCGAGGGAGGTCATTAATCATAATAAAAATAGTGTCGGTCCGAGTGTACTCCCCTGACTAACGCCTGATCTGGTATAAAATTCTTTTGAATGATAGGATTGTATTTTAACATATTGCCTCCGATCTTTGAGATAACTGGCAAAAAATTTAAGCAACGCAGGAGTGAAACCCAGCGATGAGAGTTTTGTCAACAAAATATCATTATCCACCATCTCGAATGCACGCCGAAAATCGAAAAATGCTGCATCAACCTGGCGACAGTCATCCATCCGAGCTAAGCCATAATCTACAAAGCTTATATGATTTGTTGTCGTGGATCGAGTGACACGAAAACCATGCTGCGCATCGTCCAAGAGCCCATTTATCTGTCGAGTAATTTGGTT